>CAWUFW010022720.1:0-89599 GCA_963921515.1 Calotriton arnoldi | reverse complement strand
GTATCACTTCGTTCAGTTACGTATTGCTGCTATGTCATCAGTGATGTCACTGACCATGTCATGAGTGATGTAATATGTGACGTCATCAGCAGTGCATTGCGAGGCGCGAGTTATAGTTAGCTGAACTAACTATAACGGGGAATTTCACGGGTTTTGTACGAGTGCAATGTCCAACTAACTATAACTGTCCCTAAAACCTATGGTTTTTTCAGTGAATTTCAAAGGTTTTTTAAATGCTAATTTGTAACTATAACGTCCCTAAAACCTATGGTTTTTTCAGTGAATTTCAAAGGTTTTTTAAATGCTAATTTGTAACTATAACATGTCTGAAACCTACGGTTTTTTCAGTAAATTTCAAAGGTTTTGTAAATGACAATTTTTAAATGTATTAATTGTTATATACATTTTTTTCATACTGATTTCGAAATTTTTTAGAAAACATTTTTTTTACATATTTTATTTTTTAAATTACATTGTAATTATATTATACATTACAAAAAATACTTTCTCAGAATGAATTACTTTAGTTTAAATACTTTGCACATAGGCAATAGACTTTTAAGTACAGTAGTTACAGTTGTTGCAATGGGCAACACATTTTCAAACACAATGCAACATTCAGCTCAATGTGAATTTCTAGTTAAATGCAATTAGTTACTTTATGGATTACTTTTCTAACCACAGGACTGGATCCTAGATTCAGTCCTGGGACATCTCCTGTAAACAGTTGAGTAAAAGCGTTTTGGTTACAGTCGTGATTTTTAAGGAATATTATTGTACTTTAAAAGTTGACACTTAGAAACTTTTTCTCATAGAATGACCAATCTTATCCTATGGAAGGAAATTCACTTAGGAGGTAAAAACTGTTATTGTTACTTTTTGTTACTCAGTGTTGGATCCTGGATCCAGCACTGGTGCATCTCCTGTAAACAGTTGAAAGAATGCGTTTAAGTCATACAGGCGATTTTTAAGGAATATTTGTAGTTTGTGAAAATCGACACTTTGAAACTTTTCTGCTGAAAACCAGACAAAGGATTCCTATGGAAGAAAATATAAGTTACTGGTAAGTACGGTTAAAATTACTTTTCAGGGTCAGTGCTGGGCTAAAAGATGCAGCACTGGGTTCTCTCCTGATAACAGGTGAGTAAATTGGAATTCGTACTTTGGTTGATTTTAGAGGAATATTATAAAGTTCCAAAACTCCACACTTAGAAGAATTTCCAAGTGAAACCAGTCAATGTTAGCCTATGAAGGAAATTCAAGTTACCGGTAAGTACGGTTAAAATTACTTTTCAGGACCAGTACTGGGCTGAAAGATACAGCACTGAGGTCTCTCCTGATAACAGGTGAGTAAATCGGAATTCGTATTTCGGCTGATTTTAGAGGAATATTTGTATGTTTCAAAAATCAACACTTAGAAACTTTTTCAGCAAAAAGCAGGCAATGATATCCTATGGAAGGAAATTCAAGTTACCGGTAAGTACGGTTAAAATTACTTTTGAGGATCAGTACTGGGCTGAAACATGCAGCACTGAGGTCTCTCCTGATAACAGGTGAGTAAATCGGAAATCGTATTTCGGCTGATTTTAGAGGAATATTTTAAAGTTCCAAAACTCCACACTTTGAAGAATTTCCAAGTGAAACCAGTCAATGTTAGCCTATGGAAGGAAATTCAAGTTACTGGTAAGTACGGTTAAAATTACTTTTCAGGACCAGTACTGGGCTGAAAGATGCAGCACTGAGGTCTCTCCTGATAACAGGTGAGTAAATCGGAATTCGTAGTTCGGCTGATTTTAGAGGAATATTATAAAGTTCCAAAACTCCACACTTAGAAGAATTTCCAAGTGAAACCAGTCAATGTTAGCCTATGGAAGGAAATTCAAGTTACTGGTAAGTACGGTTAAAATTACTTTTCAGGACCAGTACTGGGCTGAAAGATGCAGCACTGAGGTCTCTCCTGATAACAGGTGAGTAAATCAGAATTCGGATTTCGGCTGATTTTAGAGGAATATTTGTATGTTTCAAAAATCAAAACTTAGAAGAGTTTCCAAGTGAAACCAGTCAATGTTAGCCTATGAAGGAAATTCAAGTTACCGGTAAGTACGGTTAAAATTACTTTTCAGGATCAGTACTGGGCTGAAAGATGCAGCACTGAGGTCTCTCCTGATAACAGGTGAGTAAATCGGAATTCGTAGTTCGGCTGATTTTAGAGGAATATTATAAAGTTCCAAAACTCCACACTTAGAAGAATTTCCAAGTGAAACCAGTCAATGTTAGCCTATGGAAGGAAATTCAAGTTACTGGTAAGTACGGTTAAAATTACTTTTCAGGACCAGTACTGGGCTGAAAGATGCAGCACTGAGGTCTCTCCTGATAACAGGTGAGTAAATCAGAATTCGGATTTCGGCTGATTTTAGAGGAATATTTGTATGTTTCAAAAATCAAAACTTAGAAGAGTTTCCAAGTGAAACCAGTCAATGTTAGCCTATGAAGGAAATTCAAGTTACCGGTAAGTACGGTTAAAATTACTTTTCAGGATCAGTACTGGGCTGAAAGATGCAGCACTGAGGTCTCTCCTGATAACAGGTGAGTAAATCGGAATTCGTAGTTCGGCTGATTTTAGAGGAATATTATAAAGTTCCAAAACTCCACACTTAGAAGAATTTCCAAGTGAAACCAGTCAATGTTAGCCTATGGAAGGAAATTCAAGTTACTGGTAAGTACGGTTAAAATTACTTTTCAGGACCAGTACTGGGCTGAAAGATGCAGCACTGAGGTCTCTCCTGATAACAGGTGAGTAAATCAGAATTCGGATTTCGGCTGATTTTAGAGGAATATTTGTATGTTTCAAAAATCAAAACTTAGAAGAGTTTCCAAGTGAAACCAGTCAATGTTAGCCTATGAAGGAAATTCAAGTTACCGGTAAGTACGGTTAAAATTACTTTTCAGGATCAGTACTGGGCTGAAAGATGCAGCACTGAGGTCTCTCCTGATAACAGGTGAGTAAATCGGAATTCGTATTTCGGCTGATTTTAGAGGAATATTTTAAAGTTCCAAAACTCCACACTTAGAAGAATTTCCAAGTGAAACCAGTCAATGTTAGCCTATGAAGGAAATTCAAGTTACCGGTAAGTACGGTTAAAATTACTTTTCAGGATCAGTACTGGGCTGAAAGATGCAGCACTGAGGTCTCTCCTGATAACAGGTGAGTAAATCGGAATTCGTATTTCGGCTGATTTTAGAGGAATATTTTAAAGTTCCAAAACTCCACACTTAGAAGAATTTCCAAGTGAAACCAGTCAATGTTAGCCTATGAAGGAAATTCAAGTTACCGGTAAGTACGGTTAAAATTACTTTTCAGGACCAGTACTGGGCTGAAAGATGCATCACTGAGGTCTCTCCTGATAACAGGTGAGTAAATCGGAATTCGTATTTCGGCTGATTTTACAGGAACATTTTAAAGTTCCAAAACTCCACACTTAGAAGAATTTCCAAGTGAAACCAGTCAATGTTAGCCTATGAAGGAAATTCAAGTTACCGGTAAGTACGGTTAAAATTACTTTTCAGGATCAGTACTGGGCTGAAAGATGCAGCACTGAGGTCTCTCCTGATAACAGGTGAGTAAATCGGAATTCGTATTTCGGCTGATTTTAGAGGAATATTTTAAAGTTCCAAAACTCCACACTTAGAAGAATTTCCAAGTGAAACCAGTCAATGTTAGCCTATGAAGGAAATTCAAGTTACCGGTAAGTACGGTTAAAATTACTTTTCAGGACCAGTACTGGGCTGAAAGATACAGCACTGAGGTCTCTCCTTATAACAGGTGAGTAAATCGGAATTCGTATTTCGGCTGATTTTAGAGGAATATTTGCACAATGGTGAAGGGAGGGGCGGGGCCTGAGGTGACATCTGTGCAAACGCGCCCCGTGGCGCGTTTTAAGTTGGGGGATTAAGTCCCTTGAATCCTGAGGGTCCCTAGGGGCCAACTAGCCCACCAGGAACCTCCAATATGCGCCAGAGGCTGCGTTGCAGAGACGTGTAGAGAGGCCACACCCCTTTTACACCTCTCTGCAACGCAGCTCTGTGGCGCTTTCTGGATGTACCTGTTGGGCTAGTTGGCCCCCAGGACCCTCAGGATTGAAGGGATTTAATTCCCCATCTTAAAACGCGCCACGGGGCCTGTTTGCACACATGTCACCTGAAGCCCCGCCCCCTCCCTTCACCACTGTGCAAGCGCGCCCGTGGCGCGTTTTAGGTTGGGGGATTAAGTCCCTTGAATCCTGAGGGTCCCCGGAGTCCAACTAGCCCACCATATACCTCCAAAGCGCCACAGAGCTGCGTTGCAGAGAGGTGTAAAAGGGGTGTGGCCTCTCTACACGTCTCTGCAAGGCAGCCCCTGGCGCATACTGGAGGTTCCTGGTGGGCTAGTTGGCCCCCAGGGACCCCCAGTATTCAAGGGAATTTGTTCCCCTCTGCAAACGCGCCAGGGGCGCGTTTGCAGAGTGGTGAAGGAAGGGGGCGGGGCCTGCTGGCCCGATCGTTTTTTTGTCCCCTGAAGGGGGCTGTGTAGCCCCCTTCCTTTTTCTCTTTTTGGGCCCTGGGGACCCCATCCCCCAGGGCCTTACCCCTTTTAGATTACAAAAAAAAAAACAAGGGAAGGGGGCCGCGTGGCCCCTTCCCTGGGCCTGTATTGGCCCCGGGACCCCATCCCCGGGGCATGGCCTCTATATTTATTATTTTGAGGGGGCAGCGTGGCCCCCTCCTCTGGCCATTTTAAGGCCCCGGGGACCCCATCCCCGGGGCCGGCCTTTCCATTTTTTTCTCTTTTTTTGGAGAGGGGGCCGCGTGGCCCCTCCCGGGCCACTACTTGCCCCGGGGACCCCATCCCCCGGGCTGGCCCTCTCCGTTGGGGACTGTGGGGGTCCCCAATCCCCCACAGTCCCAGCCGGCTCCCCACGTCCCTTGGGAGCCGGCATTGCTAGTTCCACATGGGAGCAGCTGACATGCTGCTCCCCATGTGGAAAGCAATCGCTTTGGATATTGGAAGAGAGGCAGGTTTCCTGCTCTCTCTTCCAATATCCAAAGCAGTTTGCTATGGCAGGATGGGAGCCGCGAGGCTCCCGTCCTGCCATAGCAAACTACAGTGTCCCGGGGTAGGCACCCCGGGACACTGCAGGAGCCGGCCCTGGGGGTGGTGGTCCCCAGGGCCATCAAGGGCTCCAGGAGGGGGCCGCGCGGCCCCCTCCCATTCAGTACACAGCCCCGGGGAGGTGGTGGTCCCCGGGGCTCTGGGGTCCGTAACAGACCCCCATATTAAAATGTTTAGTGCCCCGGGAGGTGGCGGTCCCCGGGCATGTGGGGGCTGGAGCCCCCCACACTGGTTTTATTTTTAATTAAAAAAGCCCGGGGAGGTGGTGGTCCCGGGGCTGCGGGAGGGCTCAGAGCCCTCCCGCACCATTTTCAAAAAGCCCGGGGTGCCGGTCCCGGGGCTTGAGGCCCTTTGAGGCCCCCACACATTAAATTATCCCCCCACCATGCCCCCGGGACTTGGGCCACCCGGGGCCAATCTATCGAGCGCGGGAGACCGCGCTCGATTTCTCGGCAGGATTCGCGCACCCTGAGCGCATCCTGCCGATTTAAAAAATTTTTTTTTTTTGCCCAGGGGTCCTTGTGGGACCCCTGAGCAAACCTAGGGGGTCAGGGTGTTTCTACCCTGCCCCTTTGTGCGCTTTGCGCACTTGTTTCTGTCCCTCGGTTCTACCGAGGGACAAAATGGCTGCCAACATTTCCTGAATCGGAATGTTGACAGCCAGCTGACAGCCAATTAACATGCAGCTCGTGATCGGAACGGTGCGCGCAGGGTGCGCTGAGGTACGCGGACCCTACTCGGCCATAGATATCACTAACTTTTTACTTTTCATTTTCTCAGCAACTACTGAACGGATTTACACCATTTAACAAAAAGGGTTCTTTCTGAACCAAGAACTACCTCTTTGCCAAATTTGGTGTAATTCCGTTCAGCAGTTCGAGCTGTAGCCGTGTCTAAAGTTTCCTATGGAAAAGTGCATGGGGAAAACGCGTTTTGGGACCCCCTTTTTCTCGGCCCCGCTTGACGAATCCCCGAGACTTTCAGGGTAGGAGCGGACCGGAGCGGGCCACAAAGTTTGAAAATTTCGCGAAGATACGTCAACCGGCAAGAGAGTTATTTCAAATAGAATGTCGCGGATTTCCTATGGATAATAGGTTGTAACTATAACTATCTACTGGCGACCGCCAGTAGATAATATATATATATATATATATATATATATATATATATATATTCACTGAAAAAACCGTAGGTTTCAGGCACGTTATAGTTACAAATTAGCATTTAAAAAACCTTTGAAATTCACTGAAAAAACCATAGGTTTCAGACACGTTATAGTTAGAAATTAGCATTTAAAAAACCTTTGAAATTCACCGAAAAAACCATAGGTTTTAGGGACAGTTATAGTTAGTTGGACATTTCACTCGTACAAAACCATAGAAATTCCCCCGTTATAGTTAGTTCAGCTAACTATAACTCGCGCCCCTGTTTTTGGGCCCTGGGGACCCCATCCCCCAGGGCCTTACCCCTTTTAAATTAAAATGTAAAAAACGGCCCTTCCCTGGGCCTGTATTGGCCTGAGGACCCATCCCCAGGGCATGGCCTCTATTTCTACATTTTATTCTTTGGAGGGGGCTGCGTGGCCCCCTCCTCTGGCCATTTAAGGCCCTGGGGACCCCATCCCCCGGGGCCGGCGATACCCTTTTTTTTTTTTGTTTGTGTTTTTTTACTTTGGGAGAGGGCTGCGTGGCCCCCCTCCCGGGCCACTTATGGCCCCGGGGACCCCATCCCCGGGGCCTAGCCTCACGTTGGAGACTGTGGGGGTCCCCAATCCCCCACAGTCCCAGCCGGCTCCCCGCGTCCCTTGGGAGCCGGCATTGCTTTTCCACATGGGGAGCTGCTAAGATGCAGCTCCCCATGTGGAAAAGCAATCGGCTTTGGATATTGGAAGAGAGAGCAGGTTTCCTGCTCTCTCTTCCAATATCCAAAGCAGTTTGCTATGGCAGGACGGGGCCGCGAGGCTCCGTCCCTGCCATAGCAAACTACAGTGTCCCGGGGGTAGGCACCCCGGGACACTGCAGGAGCCGGCCCTGGGGGTGGCGGTCCCCAGGGCCATCAAGGGCTCCAGGAGGGGCCGCGCGGCCCCCCTCCCTTAAATTGCACAGCCCCGGGAGGTGGTGGTCCCGGGGCTCTGGGAGTCCATAATGGACCCCACATTTATTTTATAAGTGCCCCGGGAGGTGGTGGTCCCGGGCGTGTGGAGGCTGGAGCCCCCCACACCTTATTTAAATAAAAAAGAAGCCCCGGGGGTGGCGGTCCCGGGGCTGCGGAGGGCAGAAGAGCCCTCCCGCACCATTTTCTATAAAGCCCCGGGGGTGGTGGTCCCCGGGGCTTGGGGGCCCTTTGAGGCCCCCATACAAACAATATACCCACCCCACCATGCCCCCGGGACTTGGGCCACCCGGGGGCAAATGCAATCGAGCGCGGAGACCGCGCTTCGATTTTCCGGCAGGATTCGCGCACCCTGAGCGCATCCTGCCGATTTAAAAAAAAATGTTTTTCTTTTGCCCAGGGGTCCTTGTGGGACCCCTGAGGCAAACCTAGGGGTTAGGGTGTTTCTACCCTGCCCCCTTTGTGCGCTTTGCGCACTTGTTTCTGTCCTCGGTTCTACCGAGGGACAAAATGGCTGCCAACATTTCCTGAATCGGAATGTTGACAGCCAGCTGACAGCCAATTAACATGCAGCTCGTGATCGGGACGGTGCGCGCAGGGTGCGCTGAGGGTACGCGGACCCTACTCGGCCATAGATATATATGTACTTTTACTTTTGATTTTCTCAGCAACTACTGAACGGATTTACACCATTTAACAAAAGGGTTCTTTCTGAACCAAGAACTACCTCTTTGATAAATTTGGTGTAATTCTGTTCAGCAGTTCGAGCTGTAGCCGTGTCTAAAGTTTCCTATGGAAAATTGCATGGGGAAAACGCGTTTTGGGACCCCCTTTTTCTCGGCCCCCGCTTGACGAATCCCCCGAGACTTTCAGGGTAGGAGCGGACCGGAGCGCCCCACAAAGTTTGAAAATTTTGCGAAGATACGTCAACCGGCAAGAGAGTTATTTCAAATAGAATGTCGCGGATTTCCTATGGATAATAGGTTGTAACTATAACTATCTACTGGCGACCGCCAGTAGATATATATATATATATATATATATATATATATATATATAAATAAATATGTACACATACCAAGTTTCCATATAATTAAACAAGCTGTGCATCTCTGCCTCATAACACTGAGGAGAGACGTGCATGCTCGAAGAGTCCACAGGCAGAGAACACTGGGTTACCAGAGGACGGTAACCAGAATATAGCTGTGGGCACTCCAGAACCTGTTGCTATTACCTTATGCTAAGACACACACAAATACAGAGTCGCAGACATAAATAAATGATCCTCTGGCCCCTTTACAAAAATAAATATACCTCGTTTTCATTTACTGCAACATGCTGACTGATTTAGGATTGCAGGGACAAAGTAGCCATGAGGCCCTGACAGGCCTTAAATGCCTTGTTTATGTTTTATATAATAAAAAAGGGAGGCAACCTTATATAGAAAGGATCATAAATGCTACAACTTCTTCCTCTGGGGCAGCCAAGGACCTCCAAAGTCACCACCAGAGGGAAACTCCACTGGGATAGATAAGCTTAACAACATAAAAAGGAGCACTTCCTCAATTCAAACTATCCATGGCTGAGCAGTTCTTTAATCCTTGTTACCAAGCACAGCCTGCTATCCGACTTACCAAGGGGTTCAAATACAGAGAGAGAGCCTGAATCTCAGCCCAGGGCTTACCTCAAGTTTCACAGGCCAATAATGTTCTTAGTGTGGATTTCCTATTCCGATGACTGTCTGTGAGGGCAGACTAAAGGAACAGGAAGCATGGTGGGCCGCCTCCATCTTTATTGTCTGGATAATGGAAGGGCATTGGATGGAGTTGATGGATAGGATTTCTTTGAATGGTTCTAGCAGGGTCTCATGGTGCCTGGATTGAAGGAGGGACACCTCATATATTAAGTATTGGTACACGAAATAGGTTGAGGAGGTAAGTCATTTGACCTTGCAAATTTTCCATCTGGGGTAATCCAGAAAAGCTACAAAAGGCAAAGATTTCTTCAAGAAATCCAGGGAACCTTGTGAATCTCTAAAGTCAGAAATCTATGTCCAATTCAAACATAAATGTAATGGCTTGTGACCCACATCCAATTTTCTCACTTGGCCCTAGAGTTGTTATTTAAACAAAAATATTTTCTGTACCCTGTCCAGACAAGTCTCAGTAACCTGCGAAATTTGTCCACAGGGATTCTTGGGCTAATACTTCACAGAATAATCAGTACCAAGAGGTACAGGTTTGCTCTCAGAGCAATGCTTACCTGGAGTTCACTTTCGTAGCCTTTTTGAAACTTTTCACTGGGTGGGGAAGTTACTTATGTAACTGTAGTCACTTTGGATCATGAGTGCCCTATCCCCATTGGTCCTCTGCTCAAACCTGGAAATTTGTATATTTGCAAGAAGGACAGCCTAAGGAAAATTGTAGGATTAAATATGTTTACTGATACATAAAACACAGATACCGTGCCTATGATCTATTCTGGCCAGCCAGAATAGACACATTTCAATATAAAACTAAGACCAACTCTGCATACACCACTGTGACATCACTCCTACCTTTGCGCCAAAAGCACCACTGGGAAGGCATGCGGTAACTAGGCTTGTTAATATCAATGACACCTTGTGGTCTATGTTGGCTGCTGTATTCTACAGATCTCTAAGTGCTGTGAATATGAGGGAGTCACTGTCCAGCTTCCATCCTGTTTTCCAGTTTGTGCTTCCCTTCCTTGTGCTCTTTTCCAAACTGTAGTTGCAATTTGGAAGCAAAACAAATATCGTTCAATTATCCTTTTTATGGACCGGCTGGACAGTGCAGTTGGTGCCATGCAATTATGTGATCATTAGGGAAAGGCTTGGGCTCTGTCCACATGTTTGAAGCAAGGAGTACATATTTTGATTGGACAGAAGCTGTGTGCTTCCACAAAAAAGTGCTTGCCTTCCACACAGCTGTGATCATTTTGTTTATTTCTCCACCTGCCTAAGCTTGAACTTTTAGGGGCACACACATGACATTGAAATGCTATTAAAGTTTCTTAGATAACTAGATAATTTATGATATTTTTCACTGGCAGCAGAACGGATGGGAGCAGGGCGGTCATTAACCTACATGGATTTTTAGGTCTGGCGTAAAAGTACAACTGTCACCTGACCTTTTAACCTACACCAATATTATTCTACAGTTTTTGCTTCCACACAAATACATATTTGTTGGCATTCTATTTACCTGTAATGCTTCACATTACCATGCGACCTTCCTTTAAAGCCAGACCTTTTGGCATTGCCAATGACTGTTCATTTTCTTTTTCTCCTTGTCTAAATTAAGGGCTATCCTTCCATGTCGACCTGCACCAAGTCCATATAATGAAATGTACTGGTCTGTACCCACCACTAACAGATGTAGTTCTAATATGCCGAAAAAGGGACTCTTCAGCCCCATACTCCATGTGCTTCACTGATGCCTCGTTCCTTCTACTCCTCTGTGCCACAGCTGCATTCCGACAACCAGGGATTTCAGTGCCAGCTCCGGCAGCCATCCCCAACTCAGGCTCAGCTTCTTACTCCCCCTTCAGTGTTCATCCTCAGTGTTTTCCATCCGATAATATCATGGCTGATGTCCTCTTTTCAAGGACTGTCACTCAGGCTGAAGCCATCTATACTCTTTGGCACTCCAGGGGAGCTAACTCCGCCTCCTTCATGGGAGCCACATAGCCCTGGGCACTTATGGGGTTCACTCGAGACCTGCACAGGCACTCCCAGGAGCCCATGTCACACCCATGGTCCCACCTCTTGGTCCCTAGCCACTGAACCTGGCAAGGACTCAAAGAGGACTTGTCTGCTTTGGAGCTTGATAAGCTTCCCCCCCAAAGGAAACAATAAATGATTCACCACCATCTTGTTTGACACTATTGTGTATTAGGCACTGCCCTTACACATTTCTCCACTTTCAAAATCACAATCTGCTGTTCTGTGATATTACCAGGAAGAGAGGCATGGACGTCAATTCACTGCATTGCCAAGGTCATGCTTGCAGAAGTGACATTAAGCATTAATTTGAGCCCTCCATCCCCAATATCAGTTCCCTCTCAGGTGGACGCTTGGGCGCCTGCTCTGCCTCCATTTTCATACTGTGCACAGAGAATTTCAGAGTGCGCACGAAAATGGACACAAAAAAAAATAACATGTATTTCTCCGTGGCAGTTCTCTGTTTCCAGAGTCTCTTTAGCAGGCAAATGTCTGAATACCCACAGGAACCTCTGTCCTGTGGCTTAAAATCAGTAGCTCCATGGCTGGCTTAAGTATGGCCCGCTGCTGGGTTAGAGCTACCTCACATTCATTTTCATTAGAATCACAATAGATAACAACGTTGCTAAAGCGTTGCTAGTCTATGTCAGGACCAGAGGCTTCAGATTATGCATTCTCCCCTTTGCTTTACTTTAACAGCAGCCATGTAAACAAACACAGTATCCACAGAGTTGTAGAAGAAAAAAACTACAAATCCCTGTGTTCCAACATTACTACATATGCCATTGTAGAATGTCCAATATCCAATTAGCACTCGTGTAGGTCTATAAACAGGTTGAACAGTGTTAACTCTGCCTCTTCTTTGCTGGTCAGTGGCATGTTAACTATTTCCTCTGATTTTCTGTTCATACACAATTAGATCCTTTTATTGTTGTTTTACACTGTTTTATATTGTCTCATGCTGTTTACTTTAAAATTATTTATTGCCTTTGCTTACTGCATGAGCTGTTGTCAGCGGTTGTTTTGTTTTTTCTCCTTATGCCTGTCCTCATCTGATGAGCACCATTTCCTGCCCATGCCGTTTTAGAGCTTCTTCTGTTGGCAGCGGACGCAAGCCTGTGGCCAGCGCGGCTATAATTGTTTATTTTTCCCCTATCTCCTTGCTGTATTTCTTGGGATGAGCAGGCGACCCAAAGGAGGTGGCTGAGTCAAATTCAATTGCCGCTTCTCCCCCATTCAATCCCTCCCTCAGAGGCAGTGTGCATTCACTAGTCAGCACTTTTTGGCTCCGGCCCCGCATGCAACTCTCCTCCTGGGCCAATCCCCTGGTCGAGGCAGCTTCCGAATTACAGTGAGACGACCTCAAAAAGAGCAGCAACAATAATTTAACCCTTGGATGCCCTTTGGGGCTGTAATAATTATTGACGGCTGGCATTAGCCTGTGGGTACAACTCCCCAACCATCACTTTTTTACTTGGTGTTTCATGCAGCCCTCTTGCTCTGTTTATTCACAGATATATAGACACATATTTGGTTTGTTGGTGCTCTTGCACCCATATATATATATCTATAAATTAGTTTACGTTTACATCAAGGGTTTGTTTATTATCTTGCCAGGGTGTTCTCCCCTGTTATGACAGTGAAGGAGGAAGGGGTATTAGGATCCAGAAGTTGTCCTCAATTCTTCAGAGCAATTTTATCTCGTTTCTGTTGCTCTAGGCAGTGGGAAACCCCTTACCCAATGAGTTACAAATATGTGTAAAAATTTCCTGAGCAACAGGTAAATTAGTGAATATATGGATTCAATTCCAATATGTAGCGATTTTTCCTTTTCTCAATAACAGGAATTTTAAAGCGTTATTGTGAGTTTTTTGTATCATATTTTAATTCATGCTGTAGTCATAAAAGGACTACTTTAGAAAATAGATCAGACAACACGTGTTTCGCCCTTGGCTTGCAAGCCGGGGCTTTTTCAAGGCGTGTCAACAAATAGGTGTCCTCTCTAATGGGATGTATCCTTCATATTAGCCATATTGGTTAAACTACCATATTGCTGAAATATATAAAGAGACGAAAAAGCCTCACTATCTTCTTGAATACTGTCGTCCGTGTTTCCAAAAGGTCCTTGATATATCGTTGTGTAGTCCTTGGTCTTGTTAATTCAATCGGCTGCCAGCTCCCCTGTTATAACCAGGCTTGTCTGTAGCAGAAGCGAGATCTGCCCTGTATAGCTATAGGGCGAGTACTTACTGGGGACTTGAATTGAGTTTGCTTGCTGTGTTCAAACATGATGTCTCAGTCCCATCCTGCTGAATTAACTGTGGATCTGATGCAGGAAAAAGTTAGAGATTTTGTTTTGGGACCTGACAAAGATACTTGGATCCTTTACCACCATTTCAAAATGGAAGGGATTAATTTGCTACAAGATCTTCCAAGAGAGGGCGACTACATGGTACGCTTGGTCCTGAAGGACACCTACTTGATGACAGTACCAACCTTTCCTCTACATCGTTCCTTCTTACAATTTCAATGGCAGAATCTTACCTACAAATGTTTGGCAATACCCTTTGGGCTGTCTTCAGTCCCCTGGAGCTTTACCAAACTTTCCAAAACCAGTGGTATATTTCTTGAGAGCCAAAAGGATCAGGTTGATCGTGATTTAGACTACTTTCTCTGGATGTCTTATGACCCCAGTCTGCTCAAGAACCAGTTGTGTCTCACAATTACCCTGTTGGAAACACTAGGGTTTGTCATCAACTACAACAAGTCGACCTTCTTGCACAACAAATGACTCTTCTGGTATCCACCATTGATTATTTCTCTACCACATTGGCTCTTCAAGTCCAATAGATCAGAGCAATAAAAAGGAAATCCGCAAGACTCTTGCATAAACAACGATCACCCTTCAATGGCTAGCAATATTAGTGGGCCTATTGGCGTCATCCATCCAGGCCACCTTTCTGGGCCCACTTCTTTATCGGGCTCTGCAGTGCTTGAAAATTTCTCACTTACAAAAAGGCTTGTCATATTCAGGTATTCAGGTCAATTCGAACTGCAGTAGTGGCTCAACCACATGAATGCCTGGAATTGGAAGGCTATTTTTGGTGTCATTCCAAACATGGTGGTGGAATCCGATGATAGCTGCTGGGGTTGGGTCTCTCACTGCGGCAACATAACAACAGTGGGACAATGGCACAGAACAGAACTCTCTCTACACATCAACTGTCTAGAGCTGTTAGCAGGTTCTTTTGGGATTCGCTCTTTTACTCCCCAACAAGCACATTGTTGCAGTCTGCTAAAAATGGACAGACTGTCAGCAGTCCAGTACGTCAATCACTTGGGAGGCGCACAATCACGATCTCTGGCAGAGATAGCAAAAGACTTCTGCCATTATAGCTTCCAGAATCAGATTTCAATCATAGCACTTCATCTTCCAGGCACTCAGAATACAGTGGCAGATAAGAACTCTCGGCACCTCATAGAGCCCAACAACTGTAAACTGTATCCGCACCTGTTCTCCAGGGTTATGTAAGAAATGGGATCCATGCCAGATGGACCTGTTTGCATCTCGCCTAACATTCCAGTTACCATCCTTCTTCAGTTGGAGGCTGGACCCGCTAGCTCTAGCAATGGATGCATTCTTACAGAACTGGCCTGGAGTGGACTATGCCTTTCCCTCTTTCTCTATGCTGATCAGAGTTGTCCTGCAGGTCAGGCGTCAGACAGTAGAGATGATCCTTATCTAGCCTCTTTGTAGGATTCTGGCATTTTCTTGCGATTGCCCTCTCCTACTTCCTTGGACCCCATCTCTCCTTCTGCACCTTCTTGGGTGTCAACATCGCTTGGTCCAGACACAGGGATTGAGGCTAATAGGATGGAGACTTTCTGGACATTCCGTCAAGTGCTGGGATGTCCCGAACAGGCTCTTGACCTTATTGACAAAGCCTGGTCAGATTCCACACAAAAACTTTACCAAGCAGCATGGAAACGATGGTCTGGCTGGTGCCTGGAATGGAGTATGGATCCCACGGCAGCTGATGTGATTCATATTACCAATTTTTTTGCTTCTTTGGTCTCGGATGGCCTTTCCTACCATACCATCAATTTTTACTAATCGGCAATTTCAGTGGGTCACCTTCCCGTTGCCAACAAATCTGTGGGAGAAGATCCCCTTCTTTCTAAGCTTCTCAGAGGGGTATGATTTTCCACTCCACTTCAACCAAGGTATTCTTCTCTTTGGGATGTTTCTTTAGCTCTTAGGTTTCTTCAATCCGGGCCCGACAATACCCTTATATCCAGAAAAATTAAGCTTTTATTGTGCCTCGTTAAATGTAAATGAGTCTCTGACGTTGAAGCTCTCGTTCTTGTGGGTAGATCTTTTACCCCTAAAGGCGTTACCATCCTGATTTCCAAGTGGACAAATTCAGCAACCAGACAGGTGGTATTTCCAGCACTTTCAGGAGACAAGAAGCTCTGTGTGGTTCAATGTCTACAGATGTATGAAAAGATTACAGCTCCTTTATGAAGCTCCCCTTCTGGTCAGCTATTAATCTGTTTGGTACAACCTCATGCCCCAGTGTCTTGTTCTACATTAGACGCTGGGTAAAATGGCTTCTTTCAGAAGCAGGGATAAACACTTCCATTTTTAGAGCTCATTCGGTCCGAGGAGCCATGCCTTCAAAGTCCTTTGCCATGGGAGCATACTTGGAAGAAATTATCCGCATGGTGTATTGGTCGTCAGATTCTATGTTTTAAGAATTCTAACATAAGACAGCAAGTAACCCCTTTTCTATGGTGGTTGATAAGCTTTATACTTAAATTATTAGAAGCCTCCAGTCCTGACATAAAATCAAAAAACTTTATAGCATTCGTGAACAAGAATTTTCAGTTCTATTAAGGATATGGAGGTAAAGATTATCCAACCCAGTATATTGTATAACTGAACAAGTATTGTCCTGTTTATGCTGATGATGTAGACCTTACATGCTATCACTTATATGTAGCTTGCATTTGACCTCACCCTTGATGTAGTACAGAAATTTAGGTCTGTTCATCTCATTACCCAAGAAAGGAATTCTTCGCAGGTGAAGAGTCGGACTAAACACTGTTCATCCTGTTTATAGATCTACATGAGTGCTGACTAGGCCGGGGTGTGAAATTCTGCTCCGCTCGCAGGGTTTGCAGAGTTTTTCCCAGTCCACGCTCCGCGTAGTGTGCAGAGTTCCGAAAAAGGATGGCTGCTACGCTCGCATTGAAAAACCTTCCATTCGCATGAGGAATCTGCCGCTCGAGTAGAACATCTACTCAAGCAGCAGAAAGAAGCAGCACCCTCTTGCCCTGCGCATGGTACAGTTTACACTGATTTTCAAGCGCAGGACAAACACTCAGCGCTAAAAATCAGCATTAACGGCACAAACTAACGCACTCTGCCGCTTGCAGAACTCTGCGTAGCGTGGTGGAGTTTTTTGGTCACTTTACGCGGAACTCCACGAACTCTGCCCTAGTGCTGACTGGATATTGGACATTCTACTGTGGAATATGTAGTTATGTTGGAACTCAGGGATTTGTAGTTGTTTCTTCTACAACTCTATGGTTACTATGTTTGTTTCATGGCTGCTGTTAAAATAAAGCAAAGAGGAGAATGCATAATCTTTACCTCCGTGTCCTTAATAGAATTAAAAAATATTTTTCACAAATGTTAAATAAATCTTCGATTACATGACACCTTTCATGCTGTAGCTCCTACCCCAGCTTTAAATATAAAAGAATGCTTAGCACTGAAAGGCAATTCCACACATCCCGTATTCATACTGTTGATGGGGATCTGTACATGGGGCATCACCTTGACTTCTCGAAATATCCCAGACAGCTTTTGTTACCATGTCACATTTCTTTGCACAAAGGGGAAACCATTTCAAAGTAAAAATAATCAAACGGTACCACATTAGTCAAATTGCTGAATAGTTATTTTCTACGTACAACAGGTGTAGAATAGATGGCATGAAGGAGCAATGGAAATTGTAGCGTGGATACAGATGTCGGATGGCATATATGTATATGTGGGGGAATACATGAGGAAAAAAGTGTAGGGCATCCATGGGGAAAAAAGTGTGGGCATATCAGCATGTATTTTCTGTGTGTACCAAGCTGTGCTGCTAGCAGTAGAATTATGTAGAAGAATAGAGGGGAGGAGGAATAGAAGCAACCAGAACTTTTCTCAACAGAATGAAAAAAACAGTGGCATTAATCTGCAAATTGCTCTTCGCCATTCTAATGTCCACCTAAATAAATAATTAATTCAGAGAAATGAACAGCAAGTAGTTTACCAGAGCAAGGAAAGTCTATAGGCCTCATTATATCTTGACGGAGAGGGAACTCTGACGCAACGGAGAAAAAGTTCCCTGCCTGCCATAACTATGGTCCGCCCGCCCAATTTAAATTCATGCGGACCTCTGTTTAACGACGGTGAAAACTACCGTCTCCGCTGTGGGCAAACTTCTCAAACGGAGTAAGGGCCATTGGAGGTTTGGATATATATCCACCTGCTTAATTTCGAGAGGCACACAAATAGCCGATTTTTAATGCCTGTCACTGCTAGGAAAAACCTATAAGTAAGAACCATTGTTTTATTTTTAAAAAGAAAATTCTGCTTTGGGATTTTCTTTTTGAGAATAAAAAAAAAGTAACTTTGACGTACAGAGCCGTCCAGCAAAGTTTACAATGCATTGGCAGGAACCGCTTTGACAATGGTTCCTGTCAAAGCTTGAAATGTCTGCTGGGCCAGCAGACATTTCATAATTTGGCAGACATCACCTCTGCCAGGCGGAGTCATTTGCTCCATCGGACTGGCGGAAGATGGGTCATCCGCCAAATTATAAATCAGGCCCTATATTTGCACATTTTCAAAGATGCAGAAGGCGGTGCTGCTGTTCTGTTCAGTTTCACTCAGGACTTGCACAAACGGGTTACATCCGCCAGAAAGCCGCATGAAAACAAGCTGCTTAATAACACAAATTTAATATTGTATTAGCCTTCGATATGACTGTCTCATGTAACGCCAAACCTTCCACCTTCAGTTTCAGACAACTTGGTTTGGCAGAAACAATAACACCTGAACAAACTGGTAACTTGTTCTTGTATCTTCCACTTCAGAGAAATAAATATCAAGAGTTTGCCAGAGCAATCCAAGTCTGTGTGTGCTGTACACAAAGCGGTGCTGCTGTGTTATTCACCATCACGCCTGGTGCTTGCACAAACTGGTTAAAGCACCACAAATTGATAAATGAAAGAGGAGGCTTAGACAATCACATACAATGTACAAACTGGTTAAATCTCTAAATAGCTGAATGAAAAATGAGACTTAATAAAACAAATCACATATAATTTATGACCTCTGTTGGGCGGTTCCAGGTTTCGCCTCAAACCCATACCTTCGTACCCCATAGCCCACAAACATACGCCTACTTGGTAAAACCCTTGTCTCACTGTGGACACAAGTGAAGCAACCTCTGGGATAAAGGCAATGATGAAGGCGTAGGGTCAGGAGAGCGACCTACCTACACTGGCACCCAGGGTACAGGAGGGACTCCAGTACCATGCCCAGAAACAAATACTTCATCTGAGTACTGAGTACTAAAGACGCACTTAAAGATCAGTGAAGCAAGCTGGTACCATACTAGAACTTCCAACACAATGTGAATAGGCCAGTCAAGGGAACTGGAAGGAGCGTCCGGTTGGGGGGATCATCAGCTGTCGTCTGGCCAATATTCCAGAACGCTCAGCTGATGACAGGAGGGAGGGAGGGGAAGGGTGGCGAGGAGGGACAAAAGGGAGCGGGAGAACACAACACATACAAAGCCAAATCAAATGGGATGACACCCAGAAACACAATTTCACAGTGGGGCAGACAACAGTCATCAGCCTCTTAGCCTCATCAGCCAACAACATCTGCTGATGCAGAATCAACCAACTGGTAATTGCACCCTCAGATTTCAACCATTGACGCACTCCTTCGGAAGAGGGAGTATAAAGGATACAAGGAAAACAGCAAGGACGAGAATCTAGGGCCACATGTACGACCGTTTTTAGAGGTCGCAAACGGAGAATCTGACAATTTATGACCGCTAAAACAGCTTGTAGCATGTATCAACCCTATTTTGCAAGTCAGTAACCTGTTACCGACTTGCAAAATAGGGTTTGCGAGATGCTATTAGGAAGGGCCGTGCCACTGGCGTCCCTTCCTAATAGCGAGTCGCAGGGGCATTTATGAATATTTTGCAACCGAAATAAGGTCGCAAAACATTCATACTTTACCGACTCCGTGAAGGAGGTGGTAACCCATTCGTAAACTGAACTGTAAGGGGTCCCTTGGGGACCTGTTTTCCTTTGTGAATATGAGCTGCAACATTTTTTAAGAGCAGGCAGTGGTCCCAGAGACCACTGCCTACTCTTAAAAAATTAAAAAGAAACTTTTCATTTTTCTTTTTTAAATGCAGCCTGTTTTCCTTTAAGGAAACTGCTGCATGTAAAACAAAATGCTTTATTTAAAAATCAATCAAAGACATGGTGGTCTACTTACCTCACAGGTCATCATCCCTGTGAGTGGAGGCCATTCCCAATGGGTCGCAAATTGCGACCTACCTCATGAATATTAATGAGGCAGGTCATTTGTGACCCCATTGGGAATCGCTAAATGTGTCTGAGACACATTAGCACATTTCATTTTGTGGCCCGCTAATTGCGAGTCACCAAAAATCTCAATTTGCGAGTCGCAAAATGAAAGGGTTGTACATGTGCCCTTAATACCCTAAAGGCATGATATCTCACTTACCACTATTGCTCAGATAATGGCTCAACGATATTCTCGATTCTGCGCATCCTGCTGAGTAGTGTGTCCACGAAAATACTATTGCTACACACCGGGTAACATAATTGGAGGGAACATTTCTCCAATGACCTCATAAGGCAGAACTCTTGTTCCATCCTTTGTCCCTCGACAGCCTCCTATTTGCTACTAGGGGATATGGAATAGACAAGGAATGAAAACTAGAAAAAATAAGCAGAGCTCCCAGGGCCTTGTTTGTTTTCTGTTAGTACTGGGTCATCTTAGCGTCTAACAACAAGTGTTGTAAGGGCAGCACAAAGGATACCAACGAAAAAGGCAGGGGTCACAGCTGCTGGCCTGGTGAGAGTCAATATATCATATGTGCAATATTTTGCATGACAAAGATATCACATCCGCTACATCGATCTATCCACTACATCATAAGTCGATGTATAGTTGAGAATAGTAAACATAACCTAACAAGATACTGGTATGTTGATATAGCGAATGTGATGGATTTAGTTCAATATTGTTGACCTCGATACAGTGACATACACAACCTGCTATCCTTGGGGACGTGAAATTGACGTCCACCTGCTGCAGGACGTCTAGAACGGTCACCGCTGTGGCACAGCTTTCTCTTTTTTCTGCACAGTCGTGGGATGGACTTATAAGAAACCCAATGACCTTTTCTCTTACAAGTAGTCCAACTTACTTATGTCGGTGCCTAGGCTTTTAAAAGCTTGCTGATGAGTTGCTATTCTTGGCCAGACTGCCACACTGCCAATGTACAAATTGTGGGTTTTAAAAATACCCCATGTGACCTTTTGAGACAGGCTGGTGGTGCTGATGGGAACATGTTACTATAACCGGTGGCTGCCGGCATGTGCACTGTGCACGTACTATTAGCTGCTAGTAATAGGAGCCTATCAGAGCCCACGTGAAAGAGCGTCATTGATAAAACCAGGAAGCAGCTGACATCCAAGCTCTCACTGAGAATTTTACTGCCCTGAATCGTGTCATCGACAGTAATGTTTTGTTTTATTCTGTTTTTCTATTTCAATCTCTTTACTTTTTTTTGCTCGTAAGCACAGCGAGGATGGTGTAGAATATAAAAAAGGAGTAGGGGATACTGTACTTTATCACTAAATCCCATAACTCGCCCCGCTCTGAAATTACACATTATTCCCATGTTGACCTATCCAGTATACTGCGCTTCCATGCAGGACCATAGGACTTCTAGCTGCTGTCAACCAAACTGCGACAACAGGGGCAACGCAGGGTGGAGCAGGGCCGAACACGTACGGAAGTGAAACGATTCACTGCCCTTAGGAGACAGAGACTATAGCCTACGCCACCAAATACTAGTCCAAGAAAATTGGCATCCCCAGGCCGAGGACAGACAAAAGCACAGCAAACAATATTTATCATTATTGAAAACAGAAGGAGTCGTCCGCTGCAGACAATGACACCTACCGGTTCCTAATAACTCCAGCTTCAGATATCGTCTTTTTATCTTTATGCAATAAACGTCTGGGCTTACTCTATTTGAGGGGGTACAAAGGATGTTCCATCATAAACCGCCTTCACATGTCTTTTTAACAGCTGCTAATTCTTTCTCTTTGACCGCCTCCTCCAACCCCTATAAAACCGTAGTCTTCTTTTAATTTCTACTCAGCACCAAGAAGCTCTGTTTTAGTGCGCTTTATAAATAAAAATAACATAACATGTAACATAACATACTATGTGACGGGTGGATAACTGATGCGTGAATGCCCAGGTGAATGAACACTTACGATTTCAAGCACTTCTCTTTTGCGGTGGTGCAGTACTGAGCTTTCGGAAAACCAGAAGCCTTTAGTGTTTCCACATAATTCGTTTTTTTCTACCCGCTGCAGCCAAGGTTTAGCTTCACAGGGTTAATCCGGGACAGACCCCACACTTCAGATACAGGGACTGGGCTATTAGTGTGCCTGAATGGCCGCATCAGCTATACTTAGCATCTCCCCATTAGAGCAGCCTTACTAGCCTTACTGAGATGCAAACATGCACGACGCCTCTGGCTTTGCTCCCCTTCGCACTCATGGCATTGCTTTGACCTGTAAATTGCTGCATGCTGTGATTGGCTGCCAGTGCGGTTCCTCGTGCTCATGTGTGTTTGATACTTCCCTCCTCAGGTGCGGAATCTGAAAGATAAATGATGGAATTTATAGAGAGAAAGAATATGTGGGACAAACAGTTTTTGAGGGAGGCCGATGGGGACGCTGTCCACCTCGAATGGATGCTTTGCGAGATGAAACTATATTTAAAACAAGAATCAGCAAAGCCAATAGGTCGGATTTTGCCCATCAGCTTTAGGCTTTGTGAATCCTTGTTTTATTTTGTCATGGTTCTTGCAACTCTTTATTGCTGGGGAGTCTTTAGGGTCTGTCAATCTAAGGGTCCTGTCAATCTAAAAAACAAAATCAGTCTATAAGCAAAAATTTGTTTTTGGCCTCAGAAACACACAAATTGTCTCAGTAGTCCTTGGCAATTAAGGGAACTACTTTGTGTGTGGATGTGCTTCTTGTGAAAGGGTAGAATGTTATCACGCATGTGAAGTTAGCCAAGGGCCGACAGTGTCTCACAATTCAGAAGCAGTGCACATTGGAGTCTGACATTGACTTCTACAGTGCAATAATGTTCTCATCATTCTGGATTTATCTGGAGCTTGTCCTGAGTACTCGGAATAATATTAACTATCATGAGCAGAGGATGTTACCATCATCTAGTTGTCGTGATGAAGACCATTTAATTTAATACTACTTGCTGTCAAAATGTTGACATGTTTACTTTATTGGCTGGACAATCTTTGTGTATAATTATAGATCTTAAAATGAAATTGGCACCTGCACTCTCCTGTATACTATTTCATTCAACCAATAATAATGTATATTCGATTCGATTCGATTTTAGAGCTTTTATTCGGTTAAATAAATCAACCATATAAGCAATACAGACATAAAAGCTCGATCTACAGAAAAATCAGAAAAAATATAAAACAGTGGGATAAAAAGCGAATACATCAAGGTGCGTAAACATGTTAATACAGATACAAAGTGCAAGTGCATAATTCACATCAAGGTCCAAACATTTACTGGATCATATATTATCCCAATTCAAAAGTGCAAATGCATATAATTACATATAAATAAATTCATAATACCCTTAAAACACACAATCAGATATCAATAATCATAGATTTCCTAACACTAATAGATTTCAGAAGAAATGTGGCTAAATAAAAGCATAATCGTGGGTCATCCAATCTAAAGAGCAGGTTCAAGGCATCTGTAGTGGATCTTATATTGTAATATAGAAAAAAAGGTTTTAAATAAAATCTCCTAAGATGGGAATAAAATAGACAGAATAATAACATATGGCAGCAGCTTTGTCTTGAGACTCCATCACATGGGCATACATGAACAGAACACTGTTTCATAATTGGGAAATTAACAAGATGATGTACGATACCCAATCTTAAGCGTGTCAGCACAAATCGATGTGAAACTCTAGTCACTGCTGATAAATAACTTTGAAAACCCTGTTTAAGGTCCAATTGCGAATAAAAGAGGAAAGTTGATTGATTCTTGATAACACATGAACGAGCCTCTATTTTATTTGCTAACATGGTTAGTTTTATCTCAGCTCTAGCAACAGAAAGAGTACACTCAGGATCCGTTCTGATGTCACAATTGAATAAAGATTTAAACCAATAAATAATATAATTAAGCCAGGGTATTCTTAAACAATTCTCCAATTTGAGGCAGTCCCGTATAATAGATTGAGTAAATAATGTTTCCTCTTTTGACCATATAGATTTCCATAATAAAAGGGGTCGTGTTGAAGCCAGATCTGAAATATATCTAATGCCCACCTCACGGTGGAGCAATTCCGTAGAGGCAGATGAGGGGGCACAAAGTAAGCGTTTTAAAAACGAATTTTCAGTTTGTTGTAATATATTACCTTGAAAATGACCCCAAACACCTGCCCCATAAAGAGCTGCGGTAACGCATCGTATCTCATAGATTGTCAACATGTCTTTAATGCGTCGATTTCCCAATTTAGCCGCAAATCTAAAAATACCATTTATATTTCTAAGCATCTTAGAACAGGCATTATCCTGTTCCTGGGCCCATGACCTATTCCCTGCAAAAGTAATACCCAGGTAACAAAATGTCTTAACTATCTGGACCTTGGAACCTTCAATAAAATAAGAGCTAGATGTTATAGGGTTCCTACCGCAAGCCATAACAAAAGTTTTTGATTTGTTAATTAAAAGTTTTCTTTTAGTAATAAAAACAGTAAAATTATCAATAAGACGCTGTAGCCCAATAGGGGTGCGAGAGAGTAAAACCGCATCATCGGCGTATAAAAGAATTGGGACAGACTTCCCATCCACCCTAGGGGCATCCGACTCAAACAATTTCAGTGCTGCGTCAACTTCATTGATAAACAATGAAAAAAGTAATGGAGCTAAGACGCAGCCCTGTCGGATGCCTCTTTTGACTTTAAAAGGCGGGGTATATTCGCCTAAATGACCGTACCGCACCCTACTTGATAGCTCCCCATATAATCTAGCCAAGAAAAATATAATCTCTTTGGGGGCACCCATATCCAACAATAAGGGCCATAAAATGGAGTGGTCTACCAAATCAAAAGCGCTGCTAAGGTCAGCAAAACACAAATATAAATTTCCCTCCTTAGCTAATGTGTACTTGCCGATCAAAAGATCCAGGTTGACACACTGCTCCAGTGTGCCAACACCCTTTCTAAACCCATATTGCACTTGGGTAAGGACTGACTTTTCTTGGACCCAGGTCTCGAGTCTTGATAACATGACCCTACTCATGATCTTTATAGACGAGTCCAATAAAGAAATCGGGCGATAATTACAAGCATCAGTCTTAACACCCTTCTTGTAAATTGGTATTATAATTGACTGGCCCCAAGATAAAGGAAAATGAGTCTCAACGGCGACATTAAAAACTCTGGTTAAAAACGGCGACCATAAAACCATTTCATTTTTATAAAAGTCTATCGGGACCCCATCGGGACCCGGTGCCTTACCCCCTTACTACTAATTATGCCCTCAAATACTTCCTCTATACTAATTGACAGGGGCAATTTTGGCCATTCAACAGGGTTATGATTAGACAAAGTGAATGGAACATCTTTATCGAAAGGATTAAAAATGGTGGAAAAATGGGCTACCCATGAATTACAGTTAACATAAGAATTAAATTCAGGAATATGGTCGTCCTTCAAAAAGGAACTATTGACGGTATCCCAGAAAAGTTTATTATTTTTAGTATCGGCTGCCAGACTTAAGTCTTCCCAGGCTCTTTCTTGGAGTTCCAATTTCCTGATTTTTAGGGCTAAAGCGTATTCTGCACGTAAGGCCTTAATTATATCCGGGTTTCTTGGTTTACACCCCAGAGCTTGTTTAAGGCGGCCCAAAGCCCCTACACAGTTATCATCAAACCATCCCACCTTAGGTTTTTTATTCCTACACACTGGTTTCAACAAAAGGTTCTCCACAGTATTATTGATCCTTGTAAAATTATCAAGCAACAATGCTGGGTCAACCTCATCCCCTAAGCAGACTTGAATTTCATTCTGACACTGTGTAATAACATCGTGCTGGATTTTAGATGGGTCCAGACCAGCCCATTTTATCCGGACACCATTCGGTCTGGTGGGGGCAATACATAGGCTGTGTGGAACACTGATGGTATTTTTAAAGCCCCAACATAATAAATACAAAGAAATACTATTATGGTCACTAGTTGGTTGGTCCGTTATGCAGGGGGTTGAAAATAAATGTACACTATTACTAGAAATAATAATGTGATCAATATTAGTTGATGCATTCCTACCTGTGAATGTGGGACATATCATGTTGTTTTTGTCGGTAGCACAATACAGTAATTCTAAATCCAATTTAACGATAACACCATTTAAGGCACTACCATATTCACAATGGGGAAATGCATATAACAATCATCTTCAAATTCCCCCTCCTAGGCCCACAAACTTTGGTCAGGGATAATGGGCATATTTGAACATTAAAATCGCCAACCCAAAGAATAATAATCGGTTTCCCAATGGTACTAGTCAATTTCTCGAGTTCCCTTTCCAAGGTATGGACAATAGAACTACGTAGGGAATTAAACAGATTGTTATAAAAATTAATCAAAATAACATCATTACCCACGGTGGAAGACATCCACATAATCTGAGCATAAGTTCCCACAGTAATACAACTTTTGATTTTACATTTATCCAAATTAGTGGAAATCAAAATCAAGAGGGCCGCCCTTAGCTCTACCCGAAAGGGAGGCCTGGGCTGGTAACCAATATGAGGTAAAACCCTCTACATATATTGGGTCGGTGCACCATGTCTCCTGTAAACATATAATATCATGTTGGGCCAAAATAAAATCAGACCATGATGGTGTACCTATTTTACTTTTAAGCCCAGCAATGTTCCATGTTGTAACTTGGTACCCTTTGCCCATATTAGATTCATAGAATTCCTGGGGGGTACTTCGTGTCCCACTTCTTTACTAATGATAATGGATTCTACTGGAATACTTTCTGAATTACTAGGGATACTGACTGTCCATAATACGTTAGTGGATAACGACTCACATTGCTCTATCATGCATAAACCAGCTTTACTAGTTATGATCTTAGCATTTGAAGTTTCCATCATGGGGCTTTTAAGTAAATAACTCTCAAATGCAACCTCATTAGCCCGTATGTATATATTTTGGGGGTCGGTAACCAGCCATGAATGGTGCCAGACACACAAGTCTGAGCTCCGGTGCCAAGCCCCACAGAGGACTTCTCCTGCAGCTCCAGAGCTCCAAGCAGAGGTAGTGATCCACGGCGGGACCCCCAATGACCCTGACAGGCCATCGGGATAGGCTGGAAGGCGACCCGAGGAGCCGCCATGCTCATCGGCCGTCCAATAGTGAAGGCTGCTGCGGCATCCAAAATGGCCACAGCTCCTTCAGCCAGAGGGGGGCAGGTGCTGCGGGCAGTGGCAGAACTGGAAAGGGGCTGGGAGGGCCATGGGGCTTTGACTGAGGAGCCCCATTCAAGGAAGGGGGGGCAGACTGGCAATAGGATCCATGGCAGTGAGGAGGATGTGACACAACAGCCATGAAGGCTTGGGAGCCTGAATGAACGGTGGTGCCCATGGGCCCCCAGGAGTATTAAGGAGCCCCCCCCCCAGTGGGCCCAGAGAATGTCAGAACAGGGAGACTGTGCATAATGAGCCGCCCTCTGGAGTTGTGGGGTGGCGGAGCAGACACACTGAAGGGCGACTGGGGTGGAGACTGATGGGCTCTGTAGAAGAGGTGAGGTGGAGTGCTCGTGCCTGCAGGGTGTCTGTCCTGTTGTCGTCTGTGCTGTGCCTGGCCCCTTTGGCTGCTCGGACCTGGCCTGTAGGGGGTTATTTGATTGACTCCCAGGTGGCTGGGGGGTGGGTGGCTGGGATCTCCAAGGAGCAATCGGGGCACCTGGTTTACGGTGGCCCTGAGCTAGGAGAGATTGTGGCGATTGGGATCCCAATGGACAGGACGCTGCCAACAGGGAGCTGCTGGTGTCCGTGGCCATGGTGAGGCCCAAATCACAGAAAATTTGACCTGTGATGCATCACTCTTCATCTAGGGAGGACTTGCGGGGTCGCGCCTTGCTGGAGGGAGAGCAAGGACTGGAGGCTCACACCACGGCAGCACAGGAGGTGATTCACAATACTACAATAGCCCTGAAATACAAAATAGATGCAGTGGCCCCTGACGTGGGGGTCCTTCAGGCTGACCATAAAAAACTCACAGAGCACATGGATAAGACAGAATCATCGCTGGTGCATCGGAAACCCACTCTTTCTGAGACTGATGTCAAAGTCTGTAGAACTGGAGGAGACAGTTACCCACCTCCATGATCATGTGGAGGATGCAGAGGTCTGATCCAGCACAATATTGTGTTACTTGTGGGTCTCCTGCAGTGGGCAGAAGGACCCAGCATGGAACGATTTCTGGAAAACTGGCTCCTATCCACAGGAATGGGGGCAAACCGTGAAACATGTTTATGGCTGAAAGGGCCCACAGGGTACTGGGCAGGCTGCCAAAGCCCGGGTTGTCACCTCGCCTTTCAGAGACCGAGACAACATCCTTCAGGTGGCCAGTACACACGGCCCATCGGATCTAGGCAGAGGTTCCATAAACTTATACCCAGACTATACAATGTGCTACAACATCAGAGATAAACCTTCCTGGCAGTGAAACATCACCTGAGAAAAATGAATCTCAAATATACTCTGTTATTTCCAGCCAAATTAAGAATCAAAGACCAGGACAGATCCCACTTCTTTGCAACAGCCGCAGAGACATGGGACTGGCTGGAGACATCAGTGCACCCAACTCTGGAGCAACAAGAAAGAGACATTTTGGGAGAATGGCAGAGGCGCAGACCCAAACGGAAACCGTGCTGACGCTCAACTGCCGCTCCATCAAGGAAACAGGCAGAGACAAAGAGAGCTAAAGTTGTGGCTGAAATTCAGCAACATCAGTTCCGAAACACTGGCAATAGATGGGCCGCGCTCATGAATTACCTGGAGGACACAGGAAGCAGGTCCAGGGTTTCCCCCAAGGGTTTGTAGGAAGACATACTCCGGTGGTCACTCCGATGATGTCAGATATGCTGGGTTGAGGGGGCACAGAGATCCAGGAGAAGCACAGGGCCGTAACAGTGGATGATTTCTACGAAGAACATTGCATACTCAGTGGGGCCATGCACCCCTTCTGCTAGCACTGATGATTTTGTTATAGCAGTGTCTGAGCAGAGTGTGAGACTGGTCGCATACAATGTGTACATTCAAACAATTTGGCAACAGACTTCTCGGGAATTGGGGTGGTGGGTAGTTCTACACCTGCTCCTGAGAGTGGAGAGGGTGGGAGAAAGGGGGGAGGTGCATTGGTTCACAATACACTTCGGGAAAGGCTGGGAGACATGGTGGAAAGTACAAAAACCACAAGTATGGTGGGACTTACACTCCCCCAGTTTTCCTCAGGGTTAAATCAGAAAATACTCTCCCGGAATGCGAATGGCTTAGGCAGCAAACTTTTTATATGGGAATACCTATTTAGGCAAGGCCCGGATATTATACTTCTGCAGGAATCACACTTGGTGGGAAATTGCTGTGGTTTCTTGTTCCGAAGTAAGCACAAGTTACTGGCCCATGCCGGTTCACTAGGGGAACCAGAGGGGTGGGAATCCTGGCCCGCAAGTCCCTTCAACTACAGGTCACACAGTCCTGGGTTGATGATCTGGGGTGCCGAGTGGCTGTGTGCGGGTGTTGAAATGGGGAAGACTTGGTTTTGGCATAAGGCTTTTTGTCCTGGGTTTACAATTGGCGGGTCTGGATCAGCTAGGGGGTTGGATAACGTGGTTGCCAGAGGCCTAACTCCTCATTGGTGCAGACCTTTATTTAACAGCTCATGGAGAGATAGACACTGTGACTGCCTAGGGGGGGGGGAAGACCCTGGGCTAACCTGCATTTGTCACAGTTTTTGGAGGTTCTGGGACTGGCTGATCTCTAGAGACAGGAGCACCCAGGGCTACACCAATAGTCTTTTGTGGCCAATACGATGCATTTGCTGTCTGTGCTGGATTACCTACTGCTGCCATACTGCTATTTGGGGCGTATTGAACACACCACATTTTTGTCCAAGGCATCTCAGACCACTCACTCGTGGCCACACTCCTACAAACGGGTATTCCATGGTCAAGGGGGGAGTGGAGGCTTGACCCCTGGGAGCTAACTGACTGGGAAACTGGAAGTTAATTGCAGAGACCACAACCAACTAATTTCAAGAAATCTGAGGCAAGGAAGACTGAGAGGTAGTTCAATGGGAAGCCTACAAAAAGGTGATACAGAGACAACTTATTGCACAAAAATCGAGGAAACAGAGGGAGCAGGACAAAGAGACTGTGGAGAGTCCACCTGACATGTTGGGAAAGGGATTATGTGATGGCCCCCTCCATGGAGTTGCAGCATAAAATAGAGGGACTCAGACAAGACCTGCAGAGGCATGTCCAACAAGAAGCGAGGGCCAAATGTCACATGCAGCAGAGCTGACTCTATGAGACAGGTGGTAAAGCAGGGGAACTTCTGGCCTGGCTGGCAAAACAGGAAGAAGGTTAGCGATGAGTGCAGGGGGTCAGGAAGGACTCTGGAGACATACCTGAGACCCCGACAGAAGTAGCAAAGATTTTTGCCTCTTATTCGAAAGACCTATACAGGCCACACAGCCAGATGTGACTGGGGACCTGGGGAAATTTATATCAGACCTCCTGGTTCTCCAGCTGGGCCACGAAGCGAGTTGGGGTTGTCGGTGGAGATCACAGAAGTGGAAGTTTCTGAGGTGATATCCCAGTTGAAAGAGAGGAAATCTCCGGGATCCAATGGTCTGCCCGCCAAATTTCTTTAAAGTGCCAAGTCCTGGATATTGGGCGCCTTCTGTGAATTGTTTCATACAGCAAGGGTGGGAAGGTATACTACCTATCAACTTAAGACAAGCACACATTTGATTGATCCAAAAGGCGGGAAAGCAGTGTGAGGATTGTGCTTCGTATAGGCCGGTATCATTATTGAATATGGAGACTAAGATACTCGCAAAGGTCTTGGCCAACTGCTTGCTACATGTGATTGAGTCCTTTGTGAGCTCATATCAGTTAGCTTTTATGCCTTATAAGGCAATAAGACACAGCCTGTGTCAGCTGGTTGGATACTTCGCGCGAGGCATCATATAGCCAAGATTGGGGATTTGTTCACCCTGGACACTGAAAAGGCGTTTGACTCACAGGAGTGGTCATATATGTGGATGGTCCTAAACAAGATGGGCTTTGGTACTGGAGACATGTCCTGGGTGACACTGCTATACACTGACCCATTGGTTAGGGTTAAAATCAACAGGGCTCTCTCAAAAGAATTCAGACTAGGCAGAGACATACGTAAGGGATACCCTTTCTCCCCCTGCTCTGTGCAGTGGCACTTAAGCCACTGTCCAGCTGGATGTGGAGGGATGCACTACTGCATGGGCTGTGATGGGATCAGGCGTGGGAAGGTACAATCTCAATCTATGTGGACACAATCCTGCTTTATCTGGCAGACCCAAGGACTCCAGGCCAAGAGCTCTGCAAATCTTTAACATCTTTAGATCCTACTTGGAGATCCATATTAACTGTCATAAATTTGTGACATATGCCCTGGCTTGGTCCTCCCCTGATCCACAATGGGATAATCCTGTCAGATGGGAACCAAATGTTTTCTTGTATCTGGGCATCTTTGTGACTACGGATAGAGAGCTCTTCCTCCAGAAAAATCCCACCAGAATTTTGAGAACTATACAGCAGGTGTAAGCAGCGGGCATAAATTTACGCTGTCACTGATGGGACGGGCGGCTCTATATAAAATGACCTACCTGCTGAAATTTTTAAACATCCTACACAACACCCTGTTGGAGGTCCTGGACATTTTTCTTCGGTCAGTGGACGATGTAACTAGAACCCCCCTGCTTTTCGATACAGCAGCACCACAGATTGCCCTGGCCATATTGTCCAGAAAACCCTTGGAAGGGGGGGATCACCCTTCCCAATCGACACCCATATTACTGGGTGACCCAGCTGCAGGTGGTTAATAACTGGGCATTTTCATCACAGCAAGAACCATTGTTGATGATGGATAAATGGGCAATAAACCTAGAGGACCACGTCTGATGCCTCTATGGGGGACAAGGGCTATCACCGCTTCCCGCTGTGAAGGACGTAGTAATAAAAATATGGTAGAGAGCAGCAGCCACCCTGGGCTGGAAGGGGTAAAGTAACGATGGAAACCCTACTATGGGATTCCAATCTGCTGAAAAGTCTGCCAGTCATTGAAGGGCATAGGAAGCAGGATCTGCTGAGCATCTCAAAGATTGGGGACGTGTAGCATGACAACAAGTCAATACCATTTCCCGAACTCCAAAAGCAATATGAACTGATGGGCAGTCAATGCCTTAGGTATGTCAGCTAACGCACATCCTTGGTCAATCCTCAGAGATACTCGGTGAGGTACCTGATGAGACATCACTAGAATCCAGTGTACTAGGGGCAGATGTGACCAGCCATGCAGTGTCCCAAATCTACTGTATGTTATTGCACAACGCCTGCCCCCCATTGGACACCCTGAGGGGGAAATGGGACAATGACCTGGGCAAGCTGGATGATGGCGGATATGGTGCGGCATGCTGATACCCCTGATAGGTAGGAAAAAAATCAGGGTTTCAGCTGAACCAGCTAAAAGTGCTTCATCAAGCAAATTTTAGTAAAACTATATGGTTCCGTGTAGAAAGGAGTGACTCCAACCTGTTCTTATGGAACTGCAAGCTGAAGGGTACACTGCTACATGTAATCTGGGGCTGCCCCAAAATCCAGCTATTCCAGGATCTCAGATGTGCTGGACATGACAATAGAACTCACAGCACAGCTGGTGACCGTAGGAATCTGGGGTGACCAAACTTTGGACGAAAACACACTCTTTTTCTGCAACGTGGACCTGATGGTGGCTCACTGTGTTCTGATCTGTATGTGGCCACTACCACAATTCCATCACTGCGACACTGGAAGAGCAACATGGATTGATGAATGAGAGTAGAGAGACTGGTTTATCAGTCCACGGGTTGTCCTAGGAAATTTGAAAAAATATGGGCCTTCTGAATGGGGGAGCTTCACAGATTCTGATGCATAGTGCCAAACGATAATGACTATCCTATAAAGGGGGAGGAATTGGGGGGGACACGGGGAGTCGAATGTAGAAGGATCACCATATGGACAATGGGTGGGGGTGAAGGCCAGTCAGGATAGGTGTCTATGAGAAAGCCAGATTGTGATGGATTGAACATGGTACCTATGTGCCTAAGTTGCTGTTGTTTTTTGATCCCCAGATTCCTGAAGTTTTGTTTTACAAAAATCTCATTAAAATGTGTTTAAAATGTTTTTATATATATTTTCTTTGACTAGTTTTGCTGTGCACACTCACATTGTTTCACTGATCACTTGCACTGGACTGTCACATGGAGCACCTACTATGTTGTTTTTGTACATCCATTTGAACAAAAAATCAATACAAGGCTTTTCTATTAAAGAGTTTTACTAATTTCTGTTACTGTGGAATTCAGCACATTTTGACTCGAAAGCAAACATCGTTACCAGTGATTACAATGGCCGAAGTGGGCAGACCCGTTGCCCCATGTTGTGTGCTGCAGTGGGCTGAAAAAAAGATAAATGGCACAATAACAGACCAGTGGATTAAGAGGGCTGACTGAGAGCCCATATGAGTGAGTATAGTATACCCATAATTTTAATAAAATCAAAAGATGTTGATTAATGCCAGACTGAAAAAAAGGATTGCTCCATAAAACTCAGTCACTTTCATGAAGATGCGGTCCAGAGCCAAAATCAAGTCAGTCTCCATTGCTCAGCACTCTAAACAAGTGACACAACACACACAGAACATGCATGAACATGTGCTCTTGTATGTTCATATAAATGCAATTCACACATTCGCCAACACACCCATTCAAACAAATTTCACAAAACTGACAGGACAAAACAATGCAGCCAAGATCGAACACTATATGCCGGAGGTGTATGCACATATATGCATAGTTTCCTGTAAGGGAATTAAGCTACTGGATTGTACCTGACCGTGTCCTACCTCCTTTATATAAGTGCCATATTCATTATTGCCAAGTGGTAAGTACTGGGTGCCATTCACAAGTGTAGTTTTAAGTCCAATCAGAAATTCGGAATATCACTAACACAAATATGCTACAACATATGTATTGTGCCTCAAGTATTGTTTAACACAATATTGTCCTATTGAGTGTAGATTTTCTATTATTAAGTCCTGCCTGGTGATATTTTTGTAATCAATATTTAGAACACAGTATTTTTGTCAGTTGACATTTAGACCACAGTATTCTGTCAACATACTGTCTTCTGCAACATACATCCCCAGACATTGTACTACTGACAGAATTAAAAGCATCTACCACTTCTCCCTCAATGGCTTGTCCTAAAATCCACAAACAGCCACAAAGGCGAAATCTATTGGTTTTGCCAGTGCTTGTTTACCAACACTGATGAGCTAAACGTATAGCAGAAAACAACTGCTGATAGTACTTGCACTGGTGGTTGTTCCTTATTGTGCTTTGAGGGCCCAACACACCGGTGGCAGAGTAGGTCTGGGGCTATGTCTTATTACGTCTGGCTTTGACACAGCTTTAGCTATTTCACCTGTCTCATGTATTTAAAAAGTCATAAATAAAAAATGCATACATGTGTACAAACCTAGAAGGGTTTTGGGTCACCCTTCTTCATCCATTGGTCTGTTTAACTGTCATTCACAGTTTGTTTCAGCCCACCATGCACACAGCAGGGGCAATGGCTCCACTTTCGCTGTCTGCTCTTTCGCAGTGCAAGTGACAGCTTTTTCCTGATCACATTTGCATATTTACCTACAACAAATTTTATTTCATGCAAAGACTGGAGGACAATACCTTACTATGCCAATGCTTTTTCTTTTCATTCTTTTTTAGGTCATCCTACTGAGAAAGCCAGCTGTACCTTTTCTTGGTACCAGTAAGAATCATATTTGCCTATGATGTGCATTAAAACTAAGAAAGGATTCTATACCTGTTCAAAGACTGCATGCTGCTAGGAAGCTTGCATCCTGTGCAGATGTAAGGCTAGGCAAGATTTTTAGCTCATGTAAGCAATACACTGTGCTCAAGATGTGAGCTTAATTGCTTAATGTGGAAGTCACACTGCTTGTTGCATAAAAAAATGTGTTTGTTGTGCAAGCTTTATAACTCTTTATATGAGTGAATATGCTTATTGTGACAACCTGTGTCCAATGAATATATTAGAGTGAAAGCTCAAGAGTCCCAGTGCAGTGTTTTGTTGCTCTAGAATGCTAAGTAAGTGTACATTCCTAAATGACTGCACTCATGCCTATGAGGCCTAAAGCATAAAGGCATGTAGGCATTTACTATTATGTAATTGTATGCCACAGCTGTGTACGACTATGCAGTAGTGAAACACAGGTAAGGGATGTAGAGTGGACAGAGAGAAGAAAAAATAATTCAAGAAGCAATGCACAGCTATACATCTATCCTCAAAATGCTTCTTCATCTCACTTCTTCCTTAGTGAGACTATTTCCGGTATAAAAGAGGCAACCTGGATGTTATTATTTCTTATGGTAGAAATAGTAGACAGACAGACTTAGAAGCTCCTAAACGGGTTAGACATATCTTGCTGTCCATGGTTACACAAAAGACCCTCCCTATCCCTGCATTCATCCTCTTACGTTTAACTTGGTGGATCTTTCAGGTTTTCAAGGTCACTTTGTATTACTTTTAGGCCCTTAGGGATGTGTTGGACGTCTTTTGCCTCCACTATTGTTTGCTGAATTAAACCTCCTACTGTAGGATTGCGCGCGCATCGCGACCTAAGATGGCCGCCCGCCGCTAGAGCCCCGCTTCGCGCCGGACCTTTAACGCGATTTTAAAGCGGTTCTACAGCTCGTTTAAGAGAAAGAATGACAGATTTCTAAATCGGAGGATGGGCGCTTTCAGACTATATGCTTTTTTCGTGGAGGCTGAAAAATTTCTGGACTGATTTTATACAGGTGACTCTTTCCTATTGGGGATGACCACCATTTTGTATGACCTTTTCTCTCTGTCTTTTTCCTCATGCATCAATATATATTGACTTTATTGGCAGTTTCTTCTTTTTATTTGGATGATTACTACGCAGTATAGTTATTTTCTTTCCCTGAAGCTTGCTTTTGAGGGGGAACTCTTTTGAGATACTGTGAATTTTCTTCTACGCATCACCCTGTCTTCTCCTCATTATTTTTACCACTCTTCATGGGTAGAAGTAGGCGCCTACTCCATCCTAACAAAGCAGTAGAGGTGCGTCTTTCTGCTCCTGCCACCAGGGGTGCAAACGTTCCAACCTTCAACAAATTCTCCTGTTTATCGGATCTTTCGTCACGGGAGAACTGTTCCTCCCTCACAGAAAATACTAGCAACATGGCATCCAAATTATCATTACCCTCAACTACCAATAAGAGACCCAAGCAGGATTCTCCATCTCCACCCAAGTCTTCCTCTCCGGTCTCTTTAGACATGGTCTGGGAGGAGTTGCGCTCCCTTCGCCCATTTATTGAAGAAACAAATTCCAGGCTGCAATCGTTGGATGACAAGTGGTCTTCTATGGAGTCCCGTATCACTGTGGTGGAACAACACCTTGACGACGTGCAGGCCTCAACTTCAAAGGTTTCCTTGTTGGAGAAGGAAGTTTTACAACTAAAGAAGGTTACCGAAGATTTGGAGAACAGAAATAGGCGCAATAACTTACGCGTTTATGGCCTTCCTGAAGGCCTTGAGGGTGACGATCCTGTCACGTACTTTGCATCTTTTCTACCACAGTTTTTAGATCTCCCACCTATGACTAAATTGAACATCCAGCGTGCTCATAGACTGGGCCCTCGTCTCTCATTGACATCTGCTCCTTCAAATCCTCGTGGGGTTATAATACTGTTTTGCAGTTCACTGACCTTCTGTTGGTACTTAATGCTGCCAAAGCCAAAAGAACCTCTCATGGCTAGGTACCAAAGTATTTATCTCCCAGGATGTCTCTACATTGACTGCCAAACGCCGTAAGGAATTTTGGATCTTCGTCCTGCTCTTCGCTCCTTGGGTGCACGATATGGCCTATTCCACCCTTGCTTATTTAAGGTTACCTATCTCAATAAGACTTCTACCTTTGAAGACCCTGCTGACCTTCGCAGATTTATCCAGTCATGTTCTGCTACGTCGATGGAAACTACTCCTTGCTCCTCTGGAACTTGAGTTTTGTTTTCCTTTTAAGGTCCTAATTCATTGCAGTTATTGCTCTAACCTCCTTTCTTTTACAGGTCACCGTAATCTCTTCAGTCTATATATATCTTTCTTTGCTTTATGTTTCATTCTATGCTTCCCTTCTTCCTTCTCCTCTCATCTTTTTCTATTTATGTATCAGCCTCTCATTTTTCCACCTCGCCTTTCTTCCTTGTTGTATATCATTACTCTTCTTCCCTTCTTATTCTATACCTGATTATGTAACTCTATCACATCATTGTATGGAATTGTTTGTTCTCTTATTTCTCATATATTTCTTTGTCTCCATTTGCAGATATAATTTATTTTGTTAGATTTTATTCTTCCTCTACATGCCCGCTCCCGTTTGTATTTTCTCACATTGATGTCCTGGTGTGTTGTGTTGCTCCCCGTTGGGTGTGCTGTCTCCAATGTCCCTTGCCGCCTTTCATTTTCTTCTTACCCCTTAAGGTACGTATTACAGTCGTCATTTTATTTTGACATGTACTGTCTTTTCTTGTTTACCTCCCTCTTTCCCGCCTTCTTACTTCTCCTTTTTACTTCTACTCTTTGCACTGCTCTTTTCTATTTACCCATTGGGTTTTCTATTTTCCTGTTCATCTTCTCTTTTGTCCTTTACTCCATTTGTTTATCGTTGCATATTTGTATTCTTTATATACTTCAAATATTGTTACATTCAGAGTTATTTCCTGGAATGTGAAAGGTTTTGTTAATCCAATCAAAAGACAGAGAATTTTATCCCATCTTGCCTCTTATAACCCTGACTTAGTTCTTTTGCAAGAAACCCACCTTACCGAAGCTGAGGCGTTAAAATTGAAGAAGGGATGGGTGGGCTCAGTTTTAGTCTTCCCTACCTCTAACAAGAAAAATGGGGTTGTGATTTTATGCCACAAGAAATTGAACTGTAAAGTTATGTCACAGGAAACGGATTCAGAAGGCAGATGGTTGTTGGCTCAATTGTTAATTAATAATATTTCGTTGACTGTTTTTAATATCTATGGCCCTACCCATCCTGATTGTTCCTTTTGGCCTTTAATTACACAGAAATGTATTCAATTCAGAGATGATCTTTTTATCTTAGGAGCGATTGCAATCAAGTCATGGATCCTTTTCTTGACCGTCAGTCCCAGGTGCGCTTCACTCCTCATAAAACTCATAAACATTTTCTCGACACTATCTCCCAAACACACCTTGTGGACTCTTGGAGGCTTTCCCATCCCGATGCTCTTGACTTTTCTTTTTTTCTCCTCCTCATAATTCTCTTTCTCGTCTGGACTATATTTTTCTCTCTCAATCTTTATCTCAGAACTTGCTTTCCTCTTCTATCGAACCTATTGTCATCTCTGATCATGCCCCAATTGTAACCGATCTGGATTTACTCCCTCCACATCCCAGGTCTTCCCGCTGGCGTTTTAATAACTCCCTCCTTCTTGACCCTCTCTTCTCCTCCGCTTTCACTATCTTTACCAACGAATTCTTTGCCCTAAATAAAGACTCCGCTTCCTCACCTCATATTTTATGGGACTCCTTTAAGGCAACCGCAAAGAGGTTTTATTATAGATTTTGTTTAAAAAAAGAAGAAGCGCTTTCTTCATCAACGTAGACCACATTGGCGCATATTAAAGCTCTAGAGCATAAGTTCTATACTTCACCGGCAGACTCGGTCTTACCGGCTCTGGTGCGCGCTAAACTGGCCTTTAATAAATCTACGACTGACAATGCATCTTCAATTCTTCTGCGCACTAGTGCTCGTTATTACGGGGGTAGAAATAAAGCAGGAAAACTTTTGGCAAACTACCTCAAAGCCCGTAAAGAACGTACTTCGATTGATTCCATTTATTCCTCAGATGGCTCTCTCGTCCATAAAGATCAAGACATTCTTATCGAATTTAAAAACTTCTATAAAGACCTTTATACCCCAGAATCTCCTCCTTCTAGTTCTCTTATTCAGTCTTATCTTGACAAACTTCCAACGCCGTCTAATCTTCACCTTAACCTTTCTGACCTTGAAGCCCACCTATCCCTTAATGAATTATCCGCTGCATTATGCACTTTAAAAAAAGGGAAAACTCCTGGTCCGGATGGCTTCTCAGTCGAATTTTACTTACACTTTTCTAACCTATTACTTCCTAAACTATTAACCCTGTTTCACTCATTCTACCTTACCGGCAAGACGGAAGGTACTTTTCAGAAGCCACTATTTGTCTGATCCACAAAGAAGGCCGAGACCCTATGTTCTGTAAAAACTACCGCCCAATTTCTTTGGTCAATGTAGATTATAAGCTCTTTGCCAAAACTCTTGCCTTACGTTTAGATCCGCTTATGCCTCATCTAGTGGGAAAAGAACAATGTGGCTTTGTCAAGGGTAGATTGACATCAGATAACTCCCGACTTTTTCTTAATGTCTTAAACAAAATCCCTTCTCTCGCTACATCTCTGGGGGCCATTTCTGTCGATGCGGAAAAAGCATTTGATAGAGTTGACTGGTCCTTCCTTTTCGCATCCCTAAAATGGCATGGTTTTGGTCCTCACTTTATTTCACTTATTTCTTTATTATACTCAGCTCCCAGAGCCTCTGTATTGGTTAATGGCTGTATCTCTTCCTATTTTCCTCTCCAGCGCGGAGTCCGTCAAGGCTGTCCTCTTTCTCCTCTTCTCTTTATCTTAGCTCTTGAGCCCTTCTTATCCTCAATACGCAATAATGACTCTATATCTGGCTTCCCTTACGGTGACCAACACCTAAAGCTCTCAGCTTACGCAGATGACATCCTGCTTTTTGTCTCCGTTCCCGAAATCTCTATTCCTTCTCTATTACATGAATTTGCTTCCTTCTCTCTTGTCTCTGGTTATAAAATCAATTCAGATAAAACAGAAATTCTCCCCCTTACCAAATTTTGTCTTCCTCAGTCTTTTTCTGCCACTGGATTTGCATGGAACAGCTCTAAAATAAAATATTTAGGTGTATGGTTCTCGAACTCCATCACCGCTACTGTTAAATTGAATATGAAGGCGGTTTTCTCTCGGATTGACAATTTACTTTCCTCTTGGAATCCTTTGTTTCTCTCTTGGTGGGGTCGATTGGATTCCATTAAGATGATGATCTCCCCTATTCTAATTTACTCTCTTTCCATGCTTCCCGTCCATATTCCAGTCTCCTATTTTAAACGTATAGATTCTCGCCTTTCTAAATTCCTCTGGAACAATAAAAAAGCCAGGATCTCCTTATCCTTTCTTCGTAAGACAAAATCTAATGGAGGTGTAAACTTTCCTGACTTCCGCCTTTTCCATAAATCATTTTGCCTCCGTCAGGCCTCAAGATGGCTTCTTTCCAACCTCTCTTCTTTCACTCCCCTTTGGCTTACTATTGAGCGTACCCTATTATTACCATTCACCATAAGGGAAGTTTTGGCCTTCTCTGCTAAATCTCCTCATATTTCTATGCCTTTATTCAAACATACTTGTACCTTACTAAGACCCTTGACACAGCCGGATTGCATTTCAAGAGAATCCTTTTTAGAATCTCCAATTTGGCATAACTCCATTATTACTATTAATAACAGATCCATCTTCTGGAAATCTTGGAGATCAAAAGGCATAATTTGGGTTAAACATCTTTTTGATGGCTCATCTCCGTGCTCTTTCCCCCAATTTCAAGCTTCATTTCATTGTCCTCGCTCCTTCCTACAGAAATTCACCACTCTGATGTCGGTCATTCTTGACACTTTCTATTCTCTCCCCTCTTCTCCTCCTCCTTCTACTTTAAACTCTCTTCATACGATCCTTCTATCCCTACCTAAAGCGTCTCTCATTTATAAATATTATTCAGCTCCTAATCCAGATCGTACTAAAACTAAATTGGAACTTTCGTGGGAAGCTGACCTGGGTTGTGAATGGTCTATCATCTTCTGGGACAAACTTTGGTCCCGCTCTCTCAAAATCTCTCGCTCTGCCTCTCTCACTCAATCTATGTTTTTCCTCTATCACAGACTTTATTTTACCCCTATATCTATTGCTAAATTTTCCCACTCCACTGATACTAACTGCTGGACCTGTGGTGCTTCTACTGCTGATCTTTTACATCTTCTTTTTCTTTGCCCTTCGGTCTCTCTTTTTTGGGGAAAAGTCTGGTCCTATATTTCCCGTATTTTCACCATTACCACCCCTTATTCTCTCCCTCTTCTTTTCTCCGGTAGTCTATGTGACTCCTTAAATCTTCCCCCATACACACATGGTCTTTTCGACCTTATGCTTGCACTAGCCTTTCAACACATCACTCTTAACTGGAAAACCCTTACAAAGCTTTCTCTTCAGCACTGGTGGAATAGTCTCTGCCACTTCCATCGTCTTGATATTGCTTTCGCCTCCTCCTGCAGACCAAAAGCTAATAGAGACCTTTTTTGGCTACCCCTGACTCAATACTTGGATAATCTTGTTTTAGCAGATAATTCTCGTTCCCATTCTGAAAATTTTAAACCTCCTTGAATGTACATTTTCTCTGGTTATTGTTCCTTACCTTTCTTGGTTTATTGTATTTATTAAGTATACTAATAATACTACTTGCTTTCCTATGTAAATATGCATTATTTTATTATTTAATTTTGTAAAGTTTCAAAATATCCTCTTCCCCCCCTCTCCCCTTCTCCCTTCCCTTCCCCTCCCTTTCCTTTATTCCCTGTAAAACCAAAAATAGCTTTCTTCTTTGGTTCTTAATTTAGCCACTTTTTTGATATTCTTCTTTCAGTATGTTTATTCTGTATTGCTGATCTATGTATTTCTTATAATTCTTTAATAAAGCTTTTAAACATAAAAAAAAAACCTCCTACTGTAAAATGGTAAGAGCTGGCTTGGTCCCTCCTCATCTTGCATTTCCGGCCTGCTCCACTAGCAAGGTCTCAGCTTCTTGGGAATGACCCTAATAGGCCTTTCCTAGAAAACTACCATGCCTGGCTACAAGCTGGATGTCCCCAAACAAGTTTGTGCAGATTTTTCCACTTATATTTTCCAAGTTTGAGGAAGTCATTGTTATTGTCTTTACACGTCCCTGGATTTCCTCATGACATTATCTTCTGGAAGCCTTGCTGTAATATCAGTGGCAGCCTGTGCAGGTAAGCGCACGGTGGGGCGGGGCAGGGTGGGGGGTGGAAGTTGACAATCGATGGGATAGTGAAAATAAAATAAATAAAACCACTTACCTGCACGGGCCGCTACTGTGTAATATTAAATATAGAATGATGGCACTCTGTATTGTTAGGTCTGGCGTTAGCCAAGACCTTTTGATTTTGCTAAAATGTACTATTTATACATATTGCTACGGGCTCTCAGCCAGCCTTCTTCATGCATTGGTCTGTCATTTTACTTCTGCCCAGTATAGCATTCTGCATGGGGAAGTGGTTGACCCTTTTCAATCCTTGGCTAACTTAATTGTGAGTGACGGCATTCTGCTGAGTCACAATGAGCACATCCACACATAAAGTAGCTCCCTTCAGTTCCTGGGACTACTAGACCAATATGTGCTTTTTAAAACACAAAAACATATTTTTACTTTTAGAATTTTTTGTGCATTGGTGAGCGCCCATCAACTACCTCAATATTAACGTTTTACAAAAACCATGATAAACCAAAACAAGCATTGACAAAGGAAAAAAGGCCGGTAGGGGATACCAGACCTATTGACTTTGCCAACGCTTATTTTAATATGTGGTAGTAGCTGCTATGAAGCTATATGAACAGGAGGCTTTAGTAGTGTATCCCTATTTGCCCTTTTTAATGTCAATAAATTATCTTTACTAGGAAACAAAGCTTTTAGTAATTTCTTAATTCTTATTTTCTGTAGTAAAATGTAACAGGAAAAAATGTACAATAATAACTCACTCACCAAACATTCGTTGGTTCACCGCACTACCGGTGAGCTGTAAACCGCCGACAAACACCAGTTTTTTTTTTTTTTGCAACTTTTAATAATTTTAAATCCATCATGGATTCTTGCAGCAAAAAACCAAGTGAACGCTCTGCATGCGACGAAACATTGCCAGAGACTCGCTGCTTCGTGTCTCCAGCCTGCCTCAAACGGATGTCTTGGCAACGCACACGTTTTGCGACGTCACTGCTATCAGTCAGGCACTAATTAAAGTACCCACCCCGGAGCACGGCTGTTACCCACTGACTCCTTCCTCAGCGAAAAACTGCGGTCTCACTGGGAGAGCCCGGGTTCAGGTGAGAAGATGCAGTGCTAATTACCTGCTAATTAGCTTCAGCTGCTTCATACATCCTCTCCCGTGCTAAATACTCTGCTGTAAAAAACGTCTACTTGTACAATTAGATTACCGGGAAGTGGACAAAGGTGACGTTTCTTCATTAACAGTAATTACATTTAATTAGAAGTACTTGATAGTACTATAATGAAGAACTTTGCACCTCCTTTTCTTTGCTCTTAACATGTTGATTTGTGGCTGAAGAACTCTCCCGGGCGCACTGTGGTGCAACTGCATGGCAGCTACATCTTGGTTAAAAGAAGAAATTATTTCAATCATGGCTTCCAGTCCTAGAGTTTAGGCCTGGATTTTAACAGTGCAGGTGTTAAACAGACCTATTGCTTACACTATGCGGTTTCAACCACTGGCCTTCTTTGACTAGCCTCGTTCCTCCATTGGATTGGAAATTTGTCAGTCCCAGCATAGGTCAGTCCAGTGGGGTATTCACCTCTCCACTAATCCTATTGGCTGCACGTGTTAGCACATTAAACCAAGATCTATTGGCTTTCCAAACACTTGCTTCACACAGGAGGGAATGAAGCAAGGGCCCTGACACACAGAAAGACACCGCCCAGAGTAGTGGCTGCGCATAAGCCCTCACTGCGCCTGAAGACCTGTGCAGGACCCGGGACTTAAACATGGCGCCCGCCGCTTACAATGCCTATACGCGGTTTTGGCACACTGGGCCTGCCGGGGCCTCACTGCGGGTGCTTGAGCCAGGCGGGAGACCTGACTTCATGGCACAGTTCACCTACCCTTGAGCGCCCTCCTCTATCCACAAGATGGAGCTCAGCATGACCTCAAGATCAGCCCGGGAATCCAGCATGCTGCTTCCCCCACCACCATCCGGCCTTCTACCCCTATGGACATCTCCAACTCGGGGATCCCTCCAGACCCAAGACCACCACCCTTGAGTGCAACACCACCTGAACACCTGGCTGAAGGATGGCAAGAATTTCCTGCTCTGTAAATATGTAATATATAATTGTCCAAGCCTAATCGCTGTTAAAATGTAATCCTGAGTGAATTTGCAATTTGTATATATATAACTCTAACCACTAGTATATGTAGTAGACCTTTGTACTTACTACCATTCCTATGTGATTTTAGAGTTTATCTGTTTGTATCTCTTCCTTGAGTGACTTTACAACTTGTACATTTGCATTTTTTTCTGTTTGTATCTCTTATGTAACTCATGTAATCCAAAGTCCTTATGTAACGCAACTGGTTCTTTTGTAAAGCGCTCTGACACCTTCGGGTAATGTTCGCGCTATATAAAATCGCATTAAATAAAATAAAATAAAAAAATAAAAACATTGCCATGTACAATGTGCCACAGTATGTCATCGTTCATAAAGTACTGTACAATAACCTCCAATAATAATAATGTTACCCTCTTTGGATCAAGGTCTCTTCGCAGGAGCAATATCCATGTAGCTCTACCATTGGTCCCTTCCTCATCACACCATTTATATCATGAAGGTCAGTCATATTCAGGAAAGGTGCAACTGAGCTAGCACTTCAAATATAACACATTCTTAACTTCTCCCCTTTCCACACGTAAATACCTTACTACTCACCTCATAGTCCTGCTTGTCTATTTTTTATTGCTCTGTGCTGAATGCTGCTCTATATCTAGCAAAGTTGTCTTTCTTGTTTTTTGCCTTATTTTGTAAAATTTATTAAGATGTGCTCTGGTTCTGCATCTCCAGTCCTCCCCTTTGCTACACATATAGAAAGCAATCTAGTTTCATTTTTCTTAATCAGTATGGATCCTGTCCTGCATGCTGATGTTCGTTCTGAAGGACAGGCATTCCTTGAAGGTGCTTTCTGTGGCATAAAGCATGGAACTCCTGTACTGGTGTTGTGCTGATTGCGGGTTGTGTAAGAGTCTCATATCATTCCTAACTATTCCTTTTTTAGCCAAGGTACAATGCCCCACATTTTTTACCACCTGCTACAAGTGCCTCAGCTGTCCAAGCAACCACCCTCTGATCATCCACATCATCACACATTGGCAGAGAATTTAAAGTGTAACCCGTCACTGATTGTGGTCTTCCAAAGTGCATGCGCCCCAGCCCCCAACATGAAAATCAGCCATTCTGAGGCCCACAACGTAGCAGACTTCCCCTGGTTGATGAAATCATTCTAAAAATGGTGTGCTGCTTATGACCCATTCCTTTAAGGGAAAGTACTGCAACAGTCCACTACAGGACACTTGCCACCTGTGAACAACAATATTCACACATGTGCGGGCCCCACTTTCACTGACCAGACTTTACCTCCTAAGAACTTGAAAACAGGGGGGTTGAGTTCCAAAAGATATTCCAAAGAGATGGATGGGATGACTAAAAAGCAAAAAGGGGAAGAAGAATTAGACAGGCTAGAAAAAGCAGGCACAAGTGAAAACTTAAGAAGGCCCATGCTTTGAGTTTCTTTGCTGCCCAAAGCATCCAGAGAGGCACCAATATGCAGATAAAAACTTGCCAAGCAACTACATATGCAAAAAATACCACCAAACACCAACAGTGAATTGTCTCATCACACAGGTATTTGGCTTCCAGTGACGCTCAAAGGTTGACATCAACTCTGGCTGCAACCAACTTTTACTATAATCAAAATCCCAACATGCTGCCACATTCACAACACATGTTGACCAGTGGAAGCGTGAACACTTCAACTCTGGCATAATACATGAGTTCTTACACTCCAATATTGTCTACCTTGGGTACCTTTGTGTTGAGAGTGGTAAGACTGGCATTGCTCTGAAATTTGCATCAAAGATGCTGAACTGGCCATTTATTCCATCTCCACTAGTCTGGGGTCCACCTTCTTGTGACTACAACAAACTAATGAATGGGACCTCGCAACCTACTCTGACGGCACCCTTCTGGTCAAGGAACAATGCTATTCCCATTTAGAGAAAAGAGCAAGTGCCATATAATTGGAGTACCATCATTTTCACTTATGCATGTATAGATATCACTTCCAAGTAGCCATTGACCACAAGACTCTAATTCACCTGTTTCAAGAGACATGCTCAAACTCACTAAGAGGATTTAAAAATGGACCCTCCACATGCCACAGAATTCATTTCCAGCTGTGTGGAAGTTGTTCTTCAACCACCAGCAAATTATCTTTTTTTAAATTTATTTTTTTATGGTTTTGACAACAAAAAGGGTACAGGGCATCAACAGCGCATAGCAGTGGGTTAATGTTCATAATAAAATGAGGTCAACGATCTATTACAGCACGTTTTTCAAAGTACCATACATCTGTACAGCTGTATGTTCAAATAGCTTGTGCCAAAATTCTGATCCCTGCAGTCCCTGAACAGACCCTGCAGAGCGGCAGGGGAAAAGGATAAGGAAAGAAAGAAGAAAAACGAGAGAGTAAAAGGGATGGAGGGAGGGGGGGGATGTTGGCCTCCGGAGATCATGACGCAATGCGCCCATTCAGCTCCGTTCAATTAGTGAGCAAGCTGGAGGATTCCTGCATATTGCATTCATTCATTGCAATGGAGCAGACTCATCAGAGACCTGTGGATGAGAACTAAGATACCCCTGCAATAGTTCCCAGTTATCCGTGGGGTGGGTCTGTGTGGGCATCAGTTCCCAATAGTTAGTCAGCTGTCCCTGGCAAAATGCTGCATCTCCCAACCAGTCAGCAGAGCGGGGGCAGCATCTTCTTCCCCAGCACATGGCTATCCGCCACTTGGCAAGAAGCAGGAGCAGGAGCAGAGCCGCCAGCTTCCTACGGGGTGCCGGCACAGGTCGCACATATCCCAAGAGCGCTGTCAGAGGGGAACGCTCCAACTCATACTCAAGCATTTCATCCAGCACATCAAAGATACGTGCCCAGTAGCTTGCAATCTCTGGCAGGACCAGGACAGATGCCAAAAATCTGCCTCCGGCACCCGGCATCGCACACACCTTGCATCCTCACTCAGACCAGCTCTGTATAGCCATGCAGGAGTCCTGTAAATTCGGTGGAGGTACTTAAAGTGGATTATTCTCAATCTATAATTAGGGGACAAGTCTCTAGCCTGCGCGCAGCAGTAAGCCCATTGCTCATCATTAATGGGGGCCCCCAGTAGCTCCTCCCAGCCATGGCGTGCGGCCGGCATACATATTGGCGTCTCGCACTGCATGCCAGCGTACAAGTGGGTAATTAGTTTACGCTGTGATGGGTTGTTTAGGAAATCATCAAGGACTTGAAATGTGGGGGGTGCCATCGTAAATGTAGCATTTCTCGCCCTCAGCGCTGCCTGGATCTGAAAGTATGTCATTCTGTCGAGCAGCCCACTGTCCTCTTCCACGAGCACGTCCTCAAGTTCAATAAAAGTCCCTCTGGGGAACGCGTCTTCCATTGTACGGATACGGAGCTTGTCTAGTCTCCTACAAGCTCCTGAATCCTCTAGGAACTGCAAATCCAGATGGCGCGATAGAGGCACTGAGGGAGCATACATCTCCACCAGATGTGCCCTACAGCACAGTTCTCTCCCAGCACAAACCGTGCAGCCAACAGTGTCCACCTCGGAGTGTGGCCCAGGCCGCGATTTGTACAGCACCATATGCAGCAGAATGAGAGCTGCTTGGTCATGCTCTGGCGCCGTGTGCGCCATGAATTGGGTGGGGAAAATCCAATGATAGCCAAACTGGGCCTGGGCACAATTGTAAAAAACTCCATATCGGGGGCTCCCAGTCCACCTTGTTCGAAGGGCAGTGTTAAGATCTCCCATGAGACTCTGGGTTGTTTGCCCTCCCAGGCGAGCGTTATCAGGTTGGAGCGCAGTTGATGCTTGAAGGCCGAGGTGAGAGGGAGTGGGAGATTATTGAATACGTATAAAAACTTAGGGAGTATGATCATCATAGCAACAGCCAAACGCCCTCCAAGGGACAGCGGAAGGGAGATCCATCGCCCCACCCGGCTCTCAAGCCAGTCCATGAGTCTCCCATAGTTCCACTGCCACAATTAATCTATATTCTGGCTTAGCCAGATCCCGAGTTACTTCACTGGGCTCTCAGCCCATCCCAGAGGGTATTCCGACTGAAACCTTACCGTGGCTGTCAGTATTGGGAAGATGATCGATTTCCCCCAGTTGATGGTTACCCCGGAGAGACCACCACAGCTTATAATTTCCCTAATCAGGGGATCTAAGTTTGCCGCTGGGTGCTTGACGTATAAGGTCACGTCATCAGCATAGAGAGACACAAGGATCACCCTGGGACAAATGCCAGGCCACAGTGTGCATGGTGTTGTCTCAGCCGGGCAGCCAGTGGCTCCATGGCGATAGCAAAAAGGAGAGGAGACAATGGGCACCCATGTCGAGTACCCCGAGACACGGGGAAGGAGGGAGAGACAATGCCATTTAAACGGAGGGGTGCCGTCAGTGTGGAATATAGGAGGGCAATCAATTTTTAAAAATTTGGGCTGATTCCTTGTGGGGTAATAGGGCGAACATATACGTCCACTCCAGGGTGTCGTAGGCCTTGGTGGCATCAAGAAATACCGCCGCCGCAGGGATTGAGGGGTCGATTTCCTGCATAGTTGCGAAAAAGGTGCGCAGGTTGTGTGGCGTGGCTCTTCCAGGGATGAAGCCACACTGGCCGGGTCGTAGCACTAAGGGCAGGAGAGGGAGCAATCGCATGGCGACGAGTTTAGTGAGAATTTTATTATCCAAGTTAATCATTGACAGTGGTCTGTGGGAGTCGCATGTAAGTGGGTCCTTGTCTGGTTTCAGAATAGTGACGATTAGCACCTCCCTAAGTGTAGGAGGAAGGGTCCCTCACTCCAGGGACTCATCATACATGTTGATGAGATGTGGTGCTAGTAATGGAGCAAATTCTTTATAAAACGCGGCCGTAAGTCCATCCAGTCCTGGGGCCCTGTCCCCAGGTAGAGCGCAGATTACCCCAATCACTTCCTCCACCGAGAAAGGTTCATCCAGGTAGCTGCGATGGCCACCGTCCAGCCAGAGCAGCTGAATAGAATTAAAAAAAGCGGTCAGGTCGGGAGGAATGGTGTTTTGTGTAGCTGCGTATAAGGAGGAATAGATGGACATCATCTGTGCCTGGACTGTGGTCTGGCCTACCGCCATCTCGCCGTCCGTTTTGCGCAGTTCACTAATATGGTCGCTGGCCCATGGCTTCTTAAGAAGGCCAGTGAGCGTTTTACCCACCTGGTAACCCTCTCCATACCGCCTGGCTCGAGTTTCTTTTCCCAGGTAATAGGTCTCCTTGTGGCCACTTCCTCAAACTCAGCAACCTTGTCCCTAATCCTCCCCAAAATAAAATTTTTGGTATCGACAAAGAATTTCTTTTTTAAGTCACGTATTTCCCCTTCAAGACGACGGAGTTTGCCCTGCAGCGACCACAGAATCCCCGCTTGTTTTGCAATACACTCCCCTCTGATGACTGTTTGAATGCCTCCCAGAGAGTGTGGAGGGGAATTGAACTGTACCTTCATTCTGCGGGAAGTATTCTGTTATCGCGGTGCGGATTGCCTCAGGAAACACATGGTTGCGCAGAGCTCCCACGGGGAGTCACCAGCTAAATGCCCTGCTAGGGACTCCCGGCAGCGCGAACCTAAGCAATACCGGAGAGTGATCAGATAGTGATATTGCTAGGTGAGCAGTCTCAGAGACCCCCGCCAGGATATCTTTCGAGATCAGCCAGAAGTTAATTCTGGACCACGTGGGTCCAGCCGAGGAGACTTTTGTGTACATGTCTATAGCGCCACACGTCAACTAGCCCATAGTCCCCCACAATACTTTGCAGTTGTGCTGCCGCCCTGGGGTGGGGTCGCCGAGCGCTAACCAATCTATCCCTAACCAGGTCTAGGATAATGTTGAAGTCCCCACCCCACAGGATCGTGCCTGGTCCCAATATATCCGCCAACCACCTAACCTCCACGAAGAAGTCTGGGTCATCTACTTTGGGCCCACAAACCGAAAGCAATCTGATCGGGTGACCACCCAGGGTTCTCGCCAGCATGACATAATGCCCCTGACAGAACTTTACGCGTGCACCAGGGCAGTCCTTTCCTTACAAGGATCGCCACACCTCTAGCGTAGTTCGAATAACATGGTATATGTTTCTCCCCTATCCACCCCACCCGCAGTTGTGCACTGTTGTTCTCAGTTAAATGCAATTCTTGCAAGAAACAAATGTCCGCATCCTGTCGATTAAGGTAAGCTGCCACCAACCTCGCTTTCCTTCTATCATTTAGGACCCTGACATTCCAAGTGATAGCTTTCAGTATGGTCACATTCACCTCAGGGGCACCCATGGCAGCCACAGAAATCTTGCATTCACATAGCAGACGTATTGCTCAGTGGCACATCGTGCAGAGAGGCCAGCGGGAAGAAAGGAGAGAGGGAGCAAGGGGAAGAAAGAAGAAAAAGAGCCACAGAAAAGACCAACAATTCCCAGAAACCACCACTCCCCCACTCCTGCCCCCCAACTAGGCTGATGCATCCCACCTCCCCAAACAAGGCCATTCGAGACCAGTAAAGAACAATCGTGTGGGAAACATCCCTGCGGGGAAATCGCTAGAGGCCCTGCTCTTCCCAGCGATGAAAAAGCGGGTGGCCGATCGAGGGAGAGGAAGCCGGGGAGCCCAGCTTCCATCACAGCAGACATAACAAAGGTCAATATTGCTTTTTTTTTTTTTAAATCAGGTATATACATAGTTGTATAAGTTAATACTGTTACATTGTATTTATGCTTACAGCCAGAGTCGCAGTACAATACCTTGCCTTGAACATTCCATATTTACATATTTATACATTATTTCCTATATTCCTTTATTATTCGTCCATAACAATAGGGGTTCCCATATCTTCATTCCCTTTTTTCTTGCTTTTAATCCTTTACACTTGTATAAGGAAGTTTCCTGCTGACTAATACTCAGTACCCGGTGCAGCCATAGATGGTATGTAGGGGGCTCTCTATCTTTCCATGCAGTAGCTATCAGCAGACGCGCTATAGCTAATGTTATAAATACAAAATCTCTTTGTGCTGTATCAAGATTTGCCTTACTGTCATATCCTAGAAGCATCGCAACTGGGGTGATCTTAATTTCTTTATTCAATGTCTGTAACCAAAAGTCCTCTATACCACTTTTAAGATTTGATAGCTTAGTGCAGGAATAAAACATATGTATAATATCTGCCGGGCCGCTTTGGCATCTCGGGCATTTATCATTTTCCCTCTTCCCCCATCCTTAAAGCTTAGCTGGTGTGTAATACAAATTATACAGGGTTTTGTAGTGCTGAGCTTTTAAATTGGCTGACAGAAAGATCTTTATCTCTAATTCAAGTGCCATGTCCAAATCGACCTCCCCGTCACCCAGCTTTCCTACCCATCTTGATTCAGTTTTATCCATATCATCTGGGAGGGTCTTAATTAGTTAATGATAATAGTCCCTAATCCTACTATCCTGGCGTTTTATAATTTCCAGCATTGGAATTTCCTCCAAATTGATGGAGCCCTTGGGGAGGCTTCTTATACAGCTCTGTACCTGCATATACTTAAACTATGTATTCTTGTTGACGCCAAACCTCTGCACAAGTCCTGTAAATGGCATATATTCATTATTCTGGAGTAAATCTGCCACCCGCTCTATCCCCGCCTGTTCCCAGCTTCTAGCCATGCCATCATATAGTGCTTGCGGTAGCAGATCTGATCGCCACAGAAAAGTATATTTGTTATATCTGGAAATGTTAAAGATCTTATTCATCTTTTTCCATACCTTCCATGCCACCTTAACACACTTAAACCGTGATTTTTTATGGTAGCTTGGTTCAAGTTGCCTTAGAAAGAGCCCTTCTGCGCCCTTCCCGATAGCCAACTGATAGATTGTGGGTAAACTCGGGATCTCATCTCTACCTTGGCCTGGTAGAAGTAAGATACACATCTGCTGGAGGGCAGTAGCCCAATAATACAGCAAGATATTGGGGGCTCCCCATCCACCACGCTCTCTTGGTAGTGTCATATACTTCAGTGCACAACGTGTCTTCTGATAGCCCCAAATAAAATTGGTAAACATGGCGTTGACTTTATTTATCTTGATTTCTGCTAATTCCAATGGTATTGCCCGGAGGAGATATAATATCTTGGGACAAAGGTCAATATTGCGATGCAGTGCAGAAAAGTCAAACAGGAAGGACTCAGCGATTGTAGAAATGAGAAAGAGAGACCCAGTTATTGCAGTTCACTGGTAGGAGTGATCCGAGTCGGCCATGTTCATAACATCAGTCATTTTCGCAGAGACGTTCCTCCCCCCCGGCCCACCATCCCGGCACGGCGATGGCAAACCTGGCGGCTGATTTAGGATCTGTGAAATATGAGGTCTTCCCATTGTGGAAAATGTGCAGTCTTGCTGGATAAAGTAGAGAGTACTTGATGTCCTGTTTCTGAAGCATTTGTTTAATTGGTACGAATTCTCTTCTTGTCGCTTGGACTTCCAGGGTGAAATCCAGGTAAAATGAGATGGCGTTACCATGGAATTTGATTTCTTGCTGGTCTCTGGCTTTACGCAGCACAGTGTCCCTATCGCGGTAATTCAGCAGGCAAGCGATAATAGGCCTGGCCGGTGCTCCAGGGGTGGCCTGGGCCAAGCGCCCTGTGTGCTCTCTCAACAATGCAGACTGCTGATAGGAAGTCCCCCAAGATGGCTCTCAGCATCTCCTCGACGTAGTCCTCACCGCGGGACATTGCAGTGGAGTCAGGGACGCCGATAATGCGCAAATTGTTGCGCCTCGATGTAGCCTCGAGGTCTTCTTTCTTGTTTTTTATTACCTCTAAGACATTTTCCATATTTAACAGTTTTTCGCGCATCGAGACTCCATCATTTTCAAGTGCTGACGTGCGCTGCTCCACCTGACCGATGTGCTCCTAATGGCTGGAGACCTTGTCTCTTAATCTGTCCAACCTGTCAGCCATAGTATCGATTTTCTGGTCTATGGTTGTTAAAGATTGCTTGAGTTCGCGAAACATGTCACGAATATCCGGTTTAGGCACGGTCGCCGCGCTTCCATTGGGATCCAGTAGTTTGTCCATCGGTGGGCCAGTGCCCTTGGGGGTCGAAAGATAATTTGGCTTGGCGAGCGTCCGGCTTCCCCATATCCCCTGAGAGCTGCTAATTGGCGCGGCAGTATGCTGGCCGAGTTTCACCCGGGTAGGTTACTTCTCCTCACCTCCAGTTGACGGTGGCACGCCGGCTCTTCGGCACTCCCAATTCATCCTGGCAAGGTCCCCGGAAGGCGCAGGTGTTCTGTACTTGTGTGTTTTAGGGTTTCCAGCTGGGGGAGGGCACCCTCCTGCATGGTGCCCCCCAGGTACCCTGATCGTCAGTGGCAAAATCACTAAGCTCTGGGCTCTACAATGCACCACCAGTATGCAGGTCCATCTGCTGCACCGACCAGGGGTCCCTATCCGCCTGCCACCTTCCAATCACAATGTCCCAGCAGGCAAGCGAGTGTTCTGCGACTACCTGGCCCAGGGGGGGTTCCAGCCCTCCCCGCTACCTCACTCTCTGCGGCCCCCCCATCACGGCCATTTAAGGGGATCCTTCTTATTCCCCCGTGTCCCTCGTTCCCCAGATCCTCAAGGGGGTGTGGGAGCCGGTGCACCAGCGCTCTCCAGGCAGGGGGGAGAAGGTCCCAGGAGGTCTCCAATAGCTGCCAGGCCATCACTCACGCTGCTCCTCGCCTCGTCGACAACCCGTAAGGGGCCCACTCATGCACGTTTCAATCCATAGGCCCCCCCTCTCAGTTCAATGCGTACCAGCAGCTTTGCTGGTGCCAAAGGGAGAGCGATCCCACTCCCCGCCAGGCCGCGTCACAGACTGTCGGCCCTCGGCACCTCTGCACAGAGGGGGTCCCGCTCCTTCTCGCCACTGCACTCCAGGCCTCCCCCGGACTGCCTCGCACTCGTGGGGGACCTCACGATGCGCACCATTCAGTGCCCCTCGACTCTCTCCTCACCTGAAGCGCCAAAGAGGCTGCAATATTTTCCGCCTTCAACCGGGCCCACTGCACCCCGGCCCAGACAATTTCTACACTCAGGCTCTTCGGGGCAGCAGGCCTTGCTCGCCCGCTCACGGCCTCGGGCCTGCCGCCCGTGTCTCATTCCGCTGTCTCCACCGGTCCAGCACTCGGAGCTGCGTGGCCCACCGTGGGCCCTCCTCAGTGCCGCAGGTCGGCCGCTCTGTCATATGGGGCCGCAATGTCGACCACACTGTGCCTCTTCCAGCCTGTCTGGTCCGCCAACCGGCTCGCCACTTCCTGGCTCCTCCCCGGGGCACTCCAAGGGAGCGGCTGTCCCGTTGGGATCCCATCTATGAGACTGGCCAAGAAAAGTTGATAAGGAGAAGAGATCTAGGAATTTGTGAGGTTCATTGTGCAAGGATCAAGATCTTTCCCCATCTCACTGGACAATGTATTTAATGTGACTGATAGTCACAACTGACCATAACAAGATCTGGAAGCGATTGATGACAATTAATGGTAAAATGTTTTTTGAGCACAATCTCATTTAATAGACACTGCCTGCATAACACTCATAGCTCTACATGACATCCAGCACAAACTCTCTGTGCTGAACGAGAGGCAGTGAACTGCTTCGCAGAGTCCTACATTTCGTAAAGCTAACATGCTCGAGTAACCACACTGTGAAGTGGCTCACACTGGCAAGGCCTTGTAAAGTCCAAGGCCTGTCTGTGTTAACAGGAAATTGTGGTTTCCCGATTTAGAAGTCATGGGGCAGAGACTAAATGACCAGGCCTGTCCAAGGCAAAGACCTGATGAACATTCTAGTCTGGGATTGCCATCCCAGAATGAAATTCAAAAACCATTTAAGATGGCTCCATAGATTGTGAGATCTTTAAAAGGGACCCTCATCACCTCACTGTGAAATTAAGAAGATGTACTCATGTCTCATTCGTCAATAAACTCTAAAGGCCTGTGTCCAATCAGAGCTACTCTGAAACTGCCCCGAGGTGACCCTGGTGACCATGACTACACTAAGAACTTAGGAAATGACTTTGTATTTGTGGAAAAGCTGATAGATGGGAAAGAATGCAAACACTTGTATGACCTCCAATGAGCCATGCTGCATTGTTCACGTCAATACAGTCTAGATCATCCAAGTCCAAGTACAACCTATGGCCAAATCCTGTTCTATCTAAGACACATAAAAACACTACCTGGTAGGTCATGGACATCAATTCCAAAGCAATTCATTAGTTGGCCCCATCTCATGTAGCACTTTCTGTGCACTTGCAAAGAGGTGTTGAATGTCTTAATGTGGTGCCACCTGTTGAGATCAGCCCTAGCACCCCATGGCACACCTGTTTCAATAACAGGCTCCAGTCTAACTTCATGGTAAAAGTCGAGCCATGTAACTGCACTGGTGTCACCTTTGTGTTATTTCACCATCTTCACTTAAGGTGCCACCGTTGTTTGAAGGAACACATGAGTTGACAGCTTGCAATTGGATACCTCACAATAAAATGCAGTAGCAAATCTCTAGGAATCATCTTGATATGGGGTGTTCAGAGCCATACGAGGGCAAGTCAAAAATGCTTTTATTGTCATCAATGAATTGCACAATCCCACATCAATGCACCATATATGTGCTAGGAGCATATCTGAAAAGCAGAGTATGTACTGTGTTCTGGTCATCACCAGAACGTAACACATTGTTGATTTTAATGATGTCATCTTGGGACCTAGAATACTGGGAGTCAGGTGGAGAGGAGATACCAGCTGTTTGGTCTATGGCGGTGTAACCTGCTGCTACTATTAACCATTTAAGCATACACTGGAGATTCAATCCATTTATCACCTAGGGAACAGAACAGAACACACAACCTGGAGAATGTATTTGGAGTTACAAAGGCTGGAGATCTGCCATATTGAAGGGGTGTTGTGAGTTCATAAAATCACTGTTTATCATATGTCCAATGTTTCTATAACTTCCACACTTCCACTCCCTGCAGGCAATTGAACTGAAATGCACTATCTCTTGGGGCATGCAGAGGAAGAAGACGTGTACTGAGAGTTCACAATGGGGGCGTGGCCTGGGAGCCGAGGGACTAGGTGTGGCATCTGCGATTTCCCTAGGCTGCACCACCATACGGCTACATCTGCTGATTATCCGGTGCTCCGGGCCCATCTCTAATGAAGGGGAACCCTGGGACTATATCCCAGACACTCCTCAGCCCCTTCGGGGGACAGACCAGGCACAGGAGATGTTACCTGAAGCCGGGGCTGAGTGGCTGTAGGTTGCGGCGAGGAACCCGGGGGCCCCAGTGCAGCGGAGTAGTGCCCTCCTGTCTACTGTTGCCGGATTGGGGGGCAAAGGTTGAACTAGGCTGAGGGCAGGAGCCTTGTGACATGATCGCACCTCCAGAGAAGAGACCTAGAAAGCAGCGCGACCTGCTGCAGACATCGCAGCCAGAGTGCCGTGGGAGAAGATGGCCTGCTGTGCTGGTGGGGCTGAGCTGGACGCCTTACCTGCTGCCACAGAGGGTGCTGCTGACCTTCCTGGCCCAGGTCCGGCCTTGGATGAGGCTATGCAAGCTAACCCTGCAGGAGCGCATAGTGAGAGCTGATTGGGGAGCGCCCCTCCCCCCCGAACTGTGTGCACAAGAAGAGATTCCCAGTGGTGGTGTTCTAACTTCATATTGGTGGCCATTAGAGACACTAGGGAGGCCCTTGGAACAGAAAATGGACACTGTGGTGATGGACCTGGGAATTCTCCGAGATGACCACAGCAAGCTAGCAGAGCCTTGACAACAACAAAGCGCACTGTCACTGAAATGCAGCCCACTTTGGGGGACCTGTCTTCTCATATGACCGAGCTATTGGAGCGGATTCGAGCCCTGGAGAATAGAGCGGAGGATACAGAGGGCATGGCATGCTGAAACAACAGCAGCCTTGTGGGCCTTCCGGAGAAGATAGAAGGACAAGATATGGTTTCTTTCTTGGAGGTCTGACTCTCGTCGGAAATAGCACCTGATGGTCTTTCCCTCTTCTTTGCGTAGGAGCGGGTGCATTGGGTGCTAATGCGGCCCCCACCACCGGGTGCCCCCTGCGGACAGTGGTGGCCCGCTTGCTGCATTATAGAGACAGAGATCATATCTTCAGAATGGCCCGAGACAAGGGGTACATCTTTGTTGAGAATCATAGGGTGATGGTATTCCCAGACTTTACGCTGGTGGTCCAGAGACAACGATCTTCTTTCCTGGCTGCAAAAACTAGACTCTGTCAGCTGGGGGTTAAGTATGCCATGCTATTCCTGACTAAACTGAAGGTCATTGGGGACACTGGAGTGCAGTTTTTACAGATCCTAAGGATGTTTGGGCCTGGATAAGACTCATCAGGGGGAACGCAGAGGTGCTTAGCACGGCAGAGCACTTTGCAAGACGGGCGCAGCTGTGGAACCGGACTGGCCCTGCATCCATCTCCTAGCTACTCCTCACAGGCACCGGCCCTGAGAGGTTGATTGAGTGACATCAGTGGCGAGCCTAGGGGATACTAGCCCGGATATCAGCTCTGTGGACGATGGAGCAGGATCCCCTGCATCAGACTCGGACAAGAATTTGGATTCTACATTGCACCCAGCCTCAGAAACCGAGATACAGTAGATTACTCCTCGTGAAGCAAATGACCAGGGTTGATGGAGCCATGTGGCCTGTGGACTATGAGCATTTGGTAACTGTATAAGGAGGGAGGATTGAGTAGGCAAATTGTTTATTTACCTGCTTGTTGTTTGATGGTTGGGGTGTATTCTCTATAGCTGGAATGGTGCGTGGAGGCCCAGGGACTTCCTTTCCTCAGAGACCACCATTACCCCACAACTGGCAACTGTGTGACTCGCACACAGTTTCTTTGTTTTTCTTTGGTTTGGTTTGTTGTGTTTGGATGGTAGGACTGTTCCATTTCTGTCCTGAGGAGGGTATTGTTGCTTGTGATCGGGGGATCCTTTGCATGCACGATGGAGCGGTGAGGGAAGGGTGGTCATGGGACGCCCGTTATCGGGGTGTGCCACCTGGGCTTGCAGCTCACAATGGCCTGTACGTTGGCTGATTGTAAAGTGATCTCCTGGAATGTCCAGGGGCTTGATAGCATGGCCAAGAGTTATAAGATCCAGGCATATCGCAAGAGAAAAGGGGCCCATATCGCTCTCCTGCAAGAGACACTTCTCACAACTGCAGAGTGCATGGCGCTGCGGAAGTGTTGGTAGGGACACCTGACTTACACCACCTATTCGGCCTTTGCAAGGGGGATCCTCATCTGAGTTTGTCCTTGGGTACAGCTCCAGGTGTTGAAGGAGAAAGTGGACAGGAATGGGTACTTTGCAGTGTTAAGGGGGCGTTTGGGGGAAGCACTTCACATTAGTCAACATTTATGCCCTCGGAACTGACCACTAATAAATCAGTTGACTGGACCCAGGGATGGGGCTTAGTGGACACCTGACACTCATGGTATCCTGCGGTGTGAGATTATTCTTTTCATTCTCACTTGCACGACTTGCATGTGCATCTGGAAATGTTTCTTTGTTCCCCAGTTGTCCATACACAGGTATGGCACTCAGAATATCTGGCCAGAATGCTATCAGACTATAACCCACTCCTGGTGACCCTAGCTTGGGGGTCAGCTCGCCCTTGCATACCTAGCTGGTGCCTCCACTGCGAAAACTTGGAAGACCAACTGTTCCACAAGAATCTGGGGAATGAAATACAGAATTAGTTTACTGAAAACGCAGGATCCGTGATGTCAGCCTTGGTTGAGTGGGAGTCTTTTCAGATGGTTGTTCAGGGGTGCTGTATTGCTTGGACAGGTCGGATGCGAGGAACATTACAGGAGGAGACACAGACACAGGAGGCTGTGCTGTGCACACTAGAATGTCGTTGGCACACCGATGCCTCAGCTCGAGAAGGAGAAACTAGCAACTCTGGTGGAGAGGGTCTACTGCTTTGACTATAGGTAATATATGGTTAGAGCCAACAATGAGCGCGACACTGCCGGAGCACTGCTTGCTTGGCTAGCAAATCCCACCAAATGGGGATCGCAGATATTGGAGGGGATGGCACCTAAGTCCAGGATTCAGTTAATATTTTAAGTGCTATTCCACATGCTGTATGCTGAACGCACTCGACCGAATACATTTTCCTTGACCCTCTTCCTGGACCTGCTTCCCCTACCGACCTAGACACCAGAGGCCGCAGAGGAGCTGGGTGGCAGATATTTTGGCCCCGGAAGTTGAGACTGTGATTAAAACCATTGCACAGGGTAGCGTGCTGGGCTCAGATGGGCTGCCAGTTGAGTTCTATGCCACTTATGTCACTCAACTAACCCCTTGCCTTGTGGAGGTCTATAGTTTTACGCGTGGAGCCAAGGTGCTACCCTCTATCATGAAAGAGGTCTTAATAGCCCCTCTGCTCAAGCTGGGGCATGCCCCCCAGGAATTGATGTCATACCGTCCCTATCAATGCTTAACGTTGTCTACAAAGTCTTGAGCCAGGTGTTGGCCACGCCTTTCCTACCCCTTATGCTGCGACTCATTCAAGTGGAACACAGCATTCAATATCAGGAGGGTAACTGCATTGTTGCTTGCTGCCTCCTCTATTGGTGCACAAGCAGCGGTCATGTTGGTAGAGATCGAGAAGGCCTTCGATAGCCTAGGTTGGGACTACCTATACGCTGTGTAAGTTGCATGGGCCAGGGGGGTTCCTTGCATGGGTTCAGCGACTATATGTGAGCCCTACTGTGAGGGTTTGAACGGGGGGAGTGGTAACGGACTCTTATGCAGTGGGGAAAGGCATGAGGCAGGGCTGTCCTTTATCCCCATTGCTGTTCGCCCTGGCAGTAGAGCCGCTGGCGAACAGGGCACTACAGAATCATGCACTCGGGAGTTATGTACTATATTGCACTATATGCTGATGACATGTTCTGTTTCCTCCGAGACCACAGGGCGGACGTCCCCAAGACGCCTGGAGGAGTTTGTTCCTCTGTCAGGCCTGAGGGTAAATGGGTTGAAGACTAGTGTATACCCTCTGCAAGAGACCCCTGAGGTCCCTTCCCAACATGGCAAGCTGCAGTGGGGAACTACCACGTTTCGATATTTAGGTATCCAGCTATATTGGACTGAGGCCCCCTTGCTGGACGTTAATCCACTTATGGTGCTCCGTGGGTCAATACGCTTTTGGAAGACTCTCCCCATCTCCGTTACGGGGCGAGTAGCGATTACCAAAATGATCGCTCTGCCGAGGCTATTATAATATTTTGCCATGCTCCCTGTCATAAGCCCCACAGAAAATTTCAAGAGATGCATTCCATGCTTATCGAACTCATCTGTGGTGCAGGCTTCCAACGGGTAGCCCATGCAAAACTACAGCCAGCAATTCAGGATGGTGGTTTAGCAGTTTCCATCTCTGAGGCATACTATCTGGTGGCTCAATTGCAGTGGGTGAACAGGTGGGTGGATAGTAGTCTTCTGGTGGACTGCTCCTAGAGGGTGCCACTGCTACCCTGGCTGGAGCAGTTCCAGTTGGAGCCTAGCGAAGTCTGAGTTGAGCCCTGCACCCTGCAACATGTGGCCAGGCATTTCTGAGTGCGCCATCTGCAAAAAGCTGGAGTGGCTGCCCCCTATACCCCTGCCTACTCCTTCGGTGGCTGGCTCCTTTTCTTCCAGAGGATGCGGGTCGATGGTTGGAGGAGTGGGCAGCTCTAGAGTAGGAGATGATTGGCGATCTGTATGACACCGGGATCCAATGGTCCTTTGTGGACCTTCAGGTGGCTTATGACCTACCAGCGGGTCACTTCTTTTTCTTTGGCATGCTCACTGCATTGGTGCATCGGAGATGGCGCTGGGGGCACATGGAGCTGCCCACCCTACAGGGCTGCCATGTTCTTTGTACGTCCTCGGGTAAATGCCAGGCAATCATAGGATTTTATGCCGCGATCAGGGCAAACACTGGCGTTCCCCTTAGTGCCCTCAGAGACACCTGGCCGGCTGATATCAGTATTCCTATCACAGACATGGACTGGGCTAAACTTCTAACTGGGTTCCCCTGGATTTCACGCAATGCCCATTTCAAATTGATTCACTTTTATTACCTTCACACAGTATACCTTACTCCTGAGAGGATCAACAAATTCTTTCCGGGACCCGGCTCATGGTGCCCCAGATGTGATCTAGTAAATTAGATATGTACCATATGGTATGGAGTTGCTCCCACCTGGGAGAGTTCTGGATGGGAGCGGAAGCCCTTATTAATGATGTCACATAATGTACATTGCACCCCTGCGGAATGAAAGAATCTCATATGTATTTGAGTGTAGACCCGGAATGTGGAAGACATTGCTCACAAGAAGTAATTTTTGAGAACATTTTCATACACATACGCAAGTTAGCCTCAGCATTACACAGTAGACAGACCAGAAAAATACCTTCAAGCACATTCGATTAAGTTTACACACTGATAATAATACATGCTACTGCTCCGTGTAACAGCCATGTTCAAATTACTGTGGTGTGATACTACGCCCCTCAAATTCTTCACACAGCAATCGTGTGCAAACTGCTGGAACGTGATACTACTAGATATGACTACCTCGCACAACTGCTACGCGTATCTTACTGAGACATGCTATTTGTAAGCCAAAATACTTTTTTGGAACCCATGATAAAACTCTGTCTCATGTTACTACTCTGTCACCAATTACTAGGGAGGTAATACTATTATTAGCACTATTAGGTCAATTGCAGGTAAAGTAATATTGGTACATCTACTAAGGCTGTGATACTATTGCTACTATTATGCTAATAGCCTGGAATGAGCTACAAACAACTGTCCCCTCTGACAAACATCAGAACTACGGGTAACACACTGACTGTTTCTGAAAAATACGTTTGTATGTCAAACATTAAAGGTCACAAATATCGACATAAAAATATCAACTACCACTATATCGTCAAAGTAAGCACAAACATGCAAGTATGCTTTACTATTCTTAACTCCACATCAACAAACCTGGAATATATATGCCTTTGGGTACCATCCAGAGCTTTGGTCTTCTAAGTTTTTGGCCTACTAAGATCAGCCCTTCCCTGATGCAAGCAGTAACAAATCTAAGCATCCCTTTTGTTGCTGATCTTCATCCGACTTTTCAAGTCAGTAGTATCAATTTGCTTACTTTTTTAAACTCAAGCATTTTAAGATAGTTTTCCCCTGCTTTAACTCAGAAGGCTAGAAAGTCACTATACTATCATCGATTAAAGGAAGGCGATAGGGCCGGGTTCCTCTCCACCATTTTACTCTGGAACCCTTGGTCAATAGACCGTTATTACCTGCTGAGAAGTGTAGAGGGGAGAAATAACTTGTTAAGGCAAACCAACAACTTTAAAGGAACATGACTCTGATGAATCAGAGACTCCGAATTCAAGTTAGTGGGTTTATTACAAAGCCAAAAATAACTGGACATACAGACACGTCAAGACGAAGTTGTAGAAATACATTGGAACTAATACAAATCCAAACCTATGGGCAAGATTAAACCGCTGGAGCATGAAAAGAATGACAAATTCCAGAACCAGAATGCAGGCAATTATTGCCCCCACATCAAGATCAGTCTTCATTTGGGATTAGTGAGTGAAAAGCATTAGTCTGTCCCTACACTACCACTACCGTGACAACCCTACTTAGCATTCCCCAGGCAAGATCAGGGAAAGGTGTCAGCGTGTGAAGACTTCCTAAGAAGTGCACTCACGTTGTATGGGTCAAGTAGCCAAAGCTACAGAGCTCGTTCTAAGATACTCCTTCCCTCTCCATCGATCTCCTCACCTCTTCTCCTAACTCAACCCCCGGGGCACTGTCCCTAATTCAAAACACAAAAACATAGAACACGCCCACAGCTTGCATCTGGATCACCTCATCCTGCTGGGATAGGTCTCATAGGTGATTTTCCATTTAGTTTCGATACTCCCAGCTCCTGGCTCGATGACCTTGATTCCCAGGCCTCCTTCAGTGAGAAAGAACACTGTCTCCCAATTATCAGCATTCTTTGCATAAAAGTATCCTCTTCTCCTTCGAGCCTAACTCCTAAAACAAAAGGTCTTATTCTAATTAACAAAGACAACTTTCTCCACCTGCAACAGAAACGTGAGAACAGAACAAATCAAACATGCACATGAAATTCAGCCTTCCCCCTCTATGAGAGCAGGGAGGGAGAATACATTTCAGGCCTACAGAAATCGGCTAACATAAGAGTGAAGCACATAGGCCCTTCGAATATACACATAAGTGAACATTTCATTTAGGCCTTTCTAAACCATCATGTTATGTAAGCACATCAAATGCGTGAATCATTGTGAGCAGTCTATACAATCCTACACATTAAAACTCAATTAACCACATCTATGTGCAACTTTAATGTGATGCACGTTTAAATCAATGCATTACATTACAATGAGCAAGCTTCGTTAATCAAGTGCAAAGAAATGCTAAGGGTTACATTATTCAGAACACAACTGCCACGTTAGTTTCTTTACATGGCACGAAATATTTCTATCATTTCACCTTCACATGTTATTACTAAGTACGCTCTAATAACCAAGTGTTAACACAACAAAGGAATAAATGTAGGTGCAGACTATTTGTGATTATGATGCACCCCTACAAATGAAAGAGCACCATCACGCTCCATCAGTCCCCACCTCTGATGACAAGTGTCATCATAACCATTCACAACTCCCTGTAGAAAGAACGGACCTAAACAGAAGTAGTAGCCAATCTTCCCTGTCAAAACTTTTCTAGGCTCTTGAGGTTCTCATAATGACTGTCCTGCAGTCTCTCCATTCTCCTCTCCTAAGAGATCTCTCAGCCTGTCCTGCATTGTGCCCCTTGTAAGCTTTTACTAATCCCAACAAGATGATCACACAAACCACCACTATGATGATGGGCTTCAAAATGTAACCAAGGATTCCCTTACCAAGGCTGGAAAAACCACCTCCCAATCTTTCCAAAACCTTTTCCAACCTTGCCCCTAAACACCCTCTGTAGGCAAATCATGCACCTCATGGTGAATCTCAGTGATGTTACTTATATACTTCTTCAGATCTTTGCTTTTGTTCGGTATATAAGTACAGCACTGTTGGATCCTCAACATTTTACAGACTCCGCCCTCTTTTGCTAATAAAACATCTAAGGCTAGGCAGTTCTGCATCACCATAGCTCTTATTGACATCATCTCTCCATCTACGAGCAACAAAGACTGTGCCGTCTACGCTGACAACTTATACACAATAGTTGACAACCTTCTAATCTTAATATCATTCAGAACCACTCCCAAACTGGGTATCATTGCTTCAAATACATCTCCCACAATTTCCCCTGCACTTGCACCTCGCTTCTCTCTATGATGTAATCCTCCTTCCAAGGGTCCCAAATCCTCCATGTGATAAATTTTGGGGAACACAACAGCCACATAACACGTACCATACCAATTCAGTGTCAATCTCACATAAGCATTTTTCCCACACACAAAATGCACATTTGGTACCACTTGGACCACATCTTGCAAGAAGTTCTTCGCAGTGGCTTCAATTGTGAAAATGTGATCACACGCTCTGTCCCACAGAGACCTTATCATAGTACGTATGTACCTGTCTGATGCAAAGCTTTCCTCGCTGCTCAAAATCTAAAGCTATTGGACCATAACTTCCCTTCGCCTTGTGTGCTAACTCCTCCTTGGTCCATTCAAATTTTCCTTCTCTACTGTTAAGTTTTACTGTTAGTTGTCTATGTCTATCTTCCACTTGATCTACAAACTTCTTCTCTATATCTTTTAGTATGCATGTCAAATTATGACGATGTGCATAGGCTGTATCTAATGTAACGTTAGGTATGAAATGCTTCCCCACTCTATCTTCCTGCTTATAATAATCGTACGTATTCAGGTGCTTGTAGGCTAGAACTTCTGAAAGCACGACATCGTAGTTGGAGAAATAGTATTCATAACGACCCTTACCGTAAAACATACTAAGCAACAAACTACATGTAAGACCATACGTCAGAGGAAGATGGTGATAGTGAATACCCTCCTCCACAGACACAGGCAACTGCATACATACATAACAATCTCTCACATCCATCGTGTTCACATACTCGTGGAGTAGCTTTGTGTAAGCGTTTGGTGTGTAATCACCTTTAGACAAATCTACGTGTAACATGCGACTAGTCTGTTCAAGCATAGCCTTTTCAGCTCCTACGATACCCTCTTTTGCACTAGAAGTAACAGGTGTGGTTGTCTCTTGCACTACCACCCCTTCAACTTCTGCATCATGTGAAATTTTTACAGACACAATGATAACTACCGCTATCACTATTATCACTACTACTAGGAGTGTACCTATCACACACTTGGACCTATGGTTCGAATTTCCAGACTCCATTTTCAAATGGTCAGTTTAACACAGCAAGAGCATCAACACAAAGTCTCTTTCTCCGCCTCAGATAGCTGTTCAACCAGTTACACACAGGTCGTTGAAGTCCTGGAAATTAGTTCACAGTTTGTTGCACCTTTATTTACACAGTTCAAAAAGACTTCCTTAGCCCTCTTTCTTCTTCTACGGAAATTCCCTAAATTTATTCTTCTTCCACTCGGGTCTAGGTTATGTTCTTTTAAAGCAAGCTTTATGTACAGTTCAATCAACAGTCTCTTATAAGCTCAGAACCAATTTCAACACTGACACGTTGTAGAACTTCAAGACGAACAGCTGCAATCTCCTGTTCTGGTGGCTGATATCCAAAAGTTGGAAAGGACAAATCTTGCAGAATCAAAACTCACACTCTGCTCAGTATTGGAGGTCTTGGTACAGTCACCGTCAGCACCCCTTCTATTTCCAGTCCAGGGACTATCAACTCAATACCAATTTTCAGTTCTGGGGTTCTGCTGACCACTCGTTAAGACCTCAGTCTCCCGGTCCCCACTGCTCCCAGCATCTGTGATCAAATAGGTCCACTGTGGGGCAGTGTACCTCTGGCAAGGCACTCTTGCTCTTCTCGACCTCCTCGGGCTCTCTTGTGCTTGCTCTGGGTCACTTAGCTCTGATTCAGATGTTTCAGACACAGGAGCAAGATCTCTTTCAGATGCCAATCTCAAGTTTAGCCTCCTCTGTCTCACAGGCCACGATTCCTCTGCACCTCCTGCTCTCCTTCTCTGCACCCAACCACATTGCATACCAGTTCCTTCAGCTGAGTCTGACTCTGTACCACTCACAACGTTACCATCTCGCTCAGAGTCAATACCTGGGCCTTGTGTAGCGTGACCCCCCTCAGGTTGCTCTGGTGGGCAACCAGTTCATCAGCAACCCTCACAGCTTGGCTTGTCCTCTCCTGTGGCCTTGCAACCACAGCTGGATTTTCTTCTGGGAAAGGAGCTGTTTCTTCCGAGGGTCCTGAAACTCTGTGGGTTTGGGAGGCGTGAATCCAGTTCGGCAAGCCTCCACACTTAACAGCTGTATTTGTCACCAGAATCACTTGATATGGACCTCTCCAGCGAGCATCAAGACAGCTCTTCCTCACGTGCTTGCAAACGAGCACCCAGTCACCTGGGCACAAGTCGTGGCACAGGTCCTTCGAGGTCAGGCAGTCACAGCTTCAACCTGGTTAGACACAGAACGGACCACGTCAGCCATCAAGGATCAAATCATCTGTGATGTTTATCAAGGCTGTAGACGGCACTGCTGGCAAACGCATCGCCCTCCCCATCAGGATCTCATGAGGCCGGAGACCTGTCCTCCTATTGGGGATACTATGAATACTCATCAACACCAGGGGCAATGCATCAGGCCATTTCAGAGAGGTAAACGAGCAGACCGTTGCCATTTGCATCTTGAGAATTCCATTAATCTGCTCCACAATGCCAGATGCCTCGGGTCTGTAGCTACAATGCAGTCTTTGGTAAACTTGTAAGGCAGCACAAAGCAGCTTCATAATCTCGCTATGGAAGTGCGTTCCTCTATCCGACTCCAATGAGGTTGGAAATCCGAACCGTGGTATGAGCTCTCTAAGCAATAACTTTGCTACTGTGAGACTATCACACCTCCTTGTTGGTTAAGCTTCCACACACCGTGAGAAAACACACACCACAACCAGAATGTACCTCAGTCCATTGCACCTAGGCATCTCAATGAAATCAAGCTGGATTCTATTGAAGGGTCCCCCAGATCTTCCAATGTGACTCAATGCAACCACAGTTTTCTTTCCAGCATTCATTTGTTGACACATAACACATCTGTGACACACTGCTTCAGCAAACGCACAAAACCGTGGATTAAACCACGTCTGTCTGAACACTCGCACCATGGCATCCCTTCCAATGTGAACTGCTCCATGAATCTGTCTCACCATAGGGCTCAATAAATCATCTGGTAGCACTGTTCAAAGATCAGCTGAAACCCAAATACCATCATCTCTTTTCTCACAACCTGCTTTAATGAACCAGCTTCTTCCTGGCCTGACGCTTCTCCCTGCAGATGCTTGAGCTCATCCCAAGTGTCCGCTATGGCTAACATCATGCTGAGCTCAGATCTTTCTGTGCTCTCTCCAGTATATTCCCCAGTGAAAATGCACCCTTGTTCAGCACAGAAACGTGCAACTTCGTCTGCGTACCTGTTACCTAGGGTCACAAAGTCATTTCCCTTTCCATGGGCACCTCACTTTACCACAGCTATTTCCTTTGGACGTTGCAAAGCTTCCAACAGTTCTCTTACATATTCCCTATTTCTGATGGGAGATCCTGATGACGTTAAGAACCCCCTCTGTGACCATAGTTGTCCGAAGTCATGAACCGCACCGAACCCATACTGGCTATCGTGTAGATGGTGACTCAGATTTGATCAGCAACCAGGCAGGTACGTGTCAAGGCAATGATTTCAGCCACTTGTGCAGAGTATACTCCCTGTAAACAAGCAGTTTCCACAACTCCAGAAATGATACATACAGCAAACGTTGCTCTCAGATGACCCACATTGTCCCTTAAGCATGAACCATCTATAAAGAAGATTTATTCAGATTCAGGCAGAGGTTCATCGACAATGTCAGGTCTCGGTTTGGTGCAAAGTTCAGTCACATCGAGACAGTCATCATCCTCACAATCTTCCTCATCAACATTTGGAAGAGGCATCAAAGTAGCGGGATTCAATACAGAACATCTTTTCAGAGTCACATTCTCTGAGGCAAGTATGACTTGCTCATAGCGTGTGAGTCTGTTATTTGTCAAATACGGTGTCTTGGTTCTTGTCATCAGAAGTGCAACTGAGTGTGGAACATAAACAGTATGAGGATAACCCATCACAATACTTTCACACCTTTCAATGCTGACACCTGTTGCGGCAAAGGATTTGAGACATCCGGGCAACGCTGAAGCTACCGGTTCTAAGGTAGCAGAGAAGTAGGCAACTGGTCTACGGACACCTCCATGAGTCTGTGTGAGTACTGATAGGGTGCAACCCTCCCTCTCACAGCAAAAGAGTGAGAAGGATTTGTTGTAATCAGGCATTCCTAGAGCTGGAGCGCGACACAGGCTTTCTCTTAGCTCCATGAACGCAACCAAACAGTCGTTATCCCATGGTACTGGATCACTTACATCCTTGTGCGTCAACCTCTGCAGAGGTTTTGCCTTCAGTGAGAAGTTGGGAATCCATTGGCGACAGTACCCAACCATTCCCAAAAACTTCCTGACTTCCTTTTGTGTAGTATGCGCAGTCATGTTCATGATCGCCTCAATGCGGTCTGTTGACATCTTCCTCTTGCCTTTCTCAATGCGATGACCCAAATACTGAACCTCAATCAAACAGTACAGTAGCTTGCTAGGGGACACCTTGTGTCCATTCCCTGCAAGGTGATTTAACAAATGCAAAAACAACAGTTGATGGACAGAATGCAGAACAATGTCATACATTCACCCCAGTACAGAGATCTGGGCCTAAATCCATCGTTTTTTTGAACCTCTGTAACGGGGTGAATGTATGACATTGTTCTGCATTCTGTCCATCAACTGTTGTTTTTGCATTTGTCACCCCGAGTGGGACGGGTATGCCCAGACGTGGGTCCCGTGCTCTCCATGCCACTGGAATCAAGCTATCCTGGCTGAAGAGGGGTGAAACCCCGAAACCGGTCCTAGGATGCTTGTTTCCAGTCCAGGGAGGACCTGGCTTGGCAGTTCGGGCTGGACTGTTCCCATGAGGCACAGGGTCAAGACTGATTTGCATGTGGCTGGGTTCAAACTGGAATGGCATGGTGAGCAAAAAACGATGGATTTAGGCCCAGATCTCTGTACTGGGGTGAATGTATGACATTGTTCTGCATTCTGTCCATCAACTGTTGTTTTTGCATTTGTCACCCCGAGTGGGACGGGTATGCCCAGACGTGGGTCCCGTGCTCTCCATGCCACTGGAAACAAGCTATCCTGGCTGAAGAGGGGTGAAACCCCGAAACCGGTCCTAGGATGCTTGTTTCCAGTCCAGGGAGGACCTGGCTTGGCAGTTCGGGCTGGACTGTTCCCATGAGGCACAGGGTCAAGACTGATTTGCATATGGCTGGGTTCAAACTGGAATGGCATGGTGAGCAAAAAAACGATGGATTTAGGCCCAGATCTCTGTACTGGGGTGAATGTATGACATTGTTCTGCATTCTGTCCATCAACTGTTGTTTTTGCATTTGTCACCCCGAGTGGGACGGGTATGCCCAGACGTGGGTCCCGTGCTCTCCATGCCACTGGAATCAAGCTATCCTGGCTGAAGAGGGGTGAAACCCCGAAACCGGTCCTAGGATGCTTGTTTCCAGTCCAGGGAGGACCTGGCTTGGCAGTTTGGGCTGGACTGTTCCCATGAGGCACAGGGTCAAGACTGATTTGCATATGGCTGGGTTCAAACTGGAATGGCATGGTGAGCAAAAAACGTTGGATTTAGGCCCAGATCTCTGTACTGGGGTGAATGTATGACATTGTTCTGTATTCTGTCCATCAACTGTTGTTTTTGCATTTGTCACCCCCGAGTGGGACGGGTATGCCCAGACGTGGGTCCCGTGCTCTCCATGCCACTGGAATCAAGCTATCCTGGCTGAAGAGGGGTGAAACCCCGAAACCGGTCCTAGGATGCTTGTTTCCAGTCCAGGGAGGACCTGGCTTGGCAGTTCGGGCTGGACTGTTCCCATGAGGCACAGGGTCAAGACTGATTTGCATATGGCTGGATTCAAACTGGAATGGCATGGTGAGCAAAAAACGATGGATTTAGGCCCAGATCTCTGTACTGGGGTGAATGTATGACATTGTTCTGCATTCTGTCCATCAACTGTTGTTTTTGCATTTGTCACCCCGAGTGGGACGGGTATGCCCAGACGTGGGTCCCGTGCTCTCCATGCCACTGGAATCAAGCTATCCTGGCTGAAGAGGGGTGAAACCCGAAACCGGTCCTAGGATGCTTGTTTCCAGTCCAGGGAGGACCTGGCTTGGCAGTTCGGCCTGGACTGTTCCCATGAGGCACAGGGTCAAGACTGATTTGCATATGGCTGAATTCAAACTGGAATGGCATGGTGAGCAAAAAAACGATGGATTTAGGCCCAGATCTCTGTACTGGGGTGAATGTATGACATTGTTCTGCATTCTGTCCATCAACTGTTGTTTTTGCATTTGTCACCCCGAGTGGGACGGGTATGCCCAGACGTGGGTCCCGTGCTCTCCATGCCACTGGAATCAAGCTATCCTGGCTGAAGAGGGGTGAAACCCCAAAACCGGTCCTGGGATGCTTGTTTCAGTCCAGGGAGGACCTGGCTTGGCAGTTCGGGCTGGACTGTTCCCATGAGGCACAGGGTCAAGACTGATTTGCATATGGCTGGGTTCAAACTGGAATGGCATGGTGAGCAAAAAACGATGGATTTAGGCCCAGATCTCTGTACTGGGGTGAATGTATGACATTGTTCTGCATTCTGTCCATCAACTGTTGTTTTTGCATTTGTCACCCCGAGTGGGACGGGTATGCCCAGACGTGGGTCCCGTGCTCTCCATGCCACTGGAATCAAGCTATCCTGGCTGAAGAGGGGTGAAACCCCGAAACCGGTCCTAGGATGCTTGTTTCCAGTCCAGGGAGGACCTGGCTTGGCAGTTCGGGCTGGACTGTTCCCATGAGGCACAGGGTCAAGACTGATTTGCATATGGCTGGGTTCAAACTGGAATGGCATGGTGAGCAAAAAACGATGGATTTAGGCCCAGATCTCTGTACTGGGGTGAATGTATGACATTGTTCTGTATTCTGTCCATCAACTGTTGTTTTTGCATTTGTCACCCCGAGTGGGACGGGTATGCCCAGAAGTGGGTCCCGTGCTCTCCATGCCACTGTAATCAAGCTATCCTGGCTGAAGAGGGGTGAAACCCCGAAACCGGTCCTAGGATGCTTGTTTCCAGTCCAGGGAGGACCTGGCTTGGCAGTTCGGGCTGGACTGTTCCCATGAGGCACAGGGTCAAGACTGATTTGCATATGGCTGGATTCAAACTGGAATGGCATGGTGTGCAAAAAAACGATGGATTTAGGCCCAGATCTCTGTACTGGGGTGAATGTATGACATTGTTCTGCATTCTGTCCATCAAGTGTTGTTTTTGCATTTGTCACCCCGAGTGGGACGGGTATGCCCAGACGTGGGTCCCGTGCTCTACATGCCACTGGAATCAAGCTATCCTGGCTGAAGAGGGGTGAAACCCCAAAACTGGTCCTAGGATGCTTGTTTCCAGTCCTGGGAGGACCTGGCTTGGGAGTTCGGGCTGGACTGTTCCCATGAGGCACAGGGTCAAGACTGATTTGCATATGGCTGGGTTCAAACTGGAATGGCATGGTGAGCAAAAAAACGATGGATTTAGGCCCAGATCTCTGTACTGGGGTGAATGTATGACATTGTTCTGCATTCTGTCCACCAACTGTTGTTTTTGCATTTGTCACCCCGAGTGGGACGGGTATGCCCAGACGTGGGTCCCGTGCTCTCCCTACCACTGGAATCAAGCTATCCTGGCTGAAGAGGGGTGAAACCCCGAAACCGGTCCTAGGATGCTTGTTTCCAGTCCAGGGAGGACCTGGCTTGGCAGTTCGGGCTGGACTGTTCCCATGAGGCACAGGATCAAGATTGATTTGCATATGGCTGGGTTCAAACTGGAATGGCATGGTGAGCAAAAAAACGATGGATTTAGGCCCAGATCTCTGTACTGGGGTGAATGTATGACATTGTTCTGCATTCTGTCCATCAACTGTTGTTTTTGCATTTGTCACCCCGAGTGGGACGGGTATGCCCAGACGTGGGTCCCGTGCTTCTCCATGCCACTGGAATCAAGCTATCCTGGCTGAAGAGGGGTGAAACCCCGAAACCGGTCCTAGGATGCTTGTTTCCAGTCCAGGGAGGACCTGGCTTGGCAGTTCGGGCTGGACTGTTCCCATGAGGCACAGGGTCAAGACTGATTTGCATATGGCTGGGTTCAAACTGGAATGGCATGGTGAGCAAAAAAACGATGGATTTAGGCCCAGATCTCTGTACTGGGGTGAATGTATGACATTGTTCTGCATTCTGTCCATCAACTGTTGTTTTTGCATTTGTCACCCCGAGTGGGACGGGTATGCCCAGACGTGGGTCCCGTGCTCTCCATGCCACTGGAATCAAGCTATCCTGGCTGAAGAGGGGTGAAACCCCAAAACCGGTCCTAGGATGCTTGTTTCCAGTCCAGGGAGGACCTGGCTTGGCAGTTCGGGCTGGACTGTTCCCATGAGGCACAGGGTCAAGACTGATTTGCATATGGCTGGGTTCTAACTGGAATGGCATGGTGAGCAAAAAAACGATGGATTTAGGCCCAGATCTCTGTACTGGGGTGAATGTATGACATTGTTCTGTATTCTGTCCATCAACTGTTGTTTTTGCATTTGTCACCCCGAGTGGGACGGGTATGCCCAGACGTGGGTCCCGTGCTCTCCATGCACTGGAATCAAGCTATCCTGGCTGAAGAGGGGTGAAACCCCGAAACCGGTCCTAGGATGCTTGTTTCCAGTCCAGGGAGGACCTGGCTTGGCAGTTCGGGCTGGACTGTTCCCATGAGGCACAGGGTCAAGACTGATTTGCATATGGCTGGGTTCAAACTGGAATGGCATGGTGAGCAAAAAAACGATGGATTTAGGCCCAGATCTCTGTACTGGGGTGAATGTATGACATTGTTCTGCATTCTGTCCATCAACTGTTGTTTTTGCATTTGTCACCCCGAGTGGGACGGGTATGCCCAGACGTGGGTCCCGTGCTCTACATGCCACTGGAATCAAGCTATCCTGGCTGAAGAGGGTGAAACCCCGAAACCGGTCCTAGGATGCTTGTTTCCAGTCCAGGGAGGACCTGGCTTGGCAGTTCGGGCTGGACTGTTCCCATGAGGCACAGGGTCAAGACTGATTTGCATATGGCTGGGTTCAAACTGGAATGGCATGGTGAGCAAAAAACGATGGATTTAGGCCCAGATCTCTTTACTGGGGTGAATGTATGACATTGTTCTGCATTCTGTCCATCAACTGTTGTTTTTGCATTTGTCACCCCGAGTGGGACGGGTATGCCCAGACGTGGGTCCCGTGCTCTCCATGCCACTGGAATCAAGCTATCCTGGCTGAAGAGGGGTGAAACCCCGAAACCGGTCCTAGGATGCTTGTTTCCAGTCCAGGGAGGACCTGACTTGGCAGTTCGGGCTGGACTGTTCCCATGAGGCACAGGGTCAAGACTGATTTGCATATGGCTGGGTTCAAACTGGAATGGCATGGTGAGCAAAAAACGATGGATTTAGGCCCAGATCTCTGTACTGGGGTGAATGTATGACATTGTTCTGCATTCTGACCATCAGCTGTTGTTTTTGCATTTGTCACCCCGAGTGGGACGGGTATGCCCAGACGTGGGTCCCGTGCTCTCCATGCCACTGGAATCAAGCTATCCTGGCTGAAGAGGGGTGAAACCCCGAAACCGGTCCTAGGATGCTTGTTTCCAGTCCAGGGAGGACCTGGCTTGGCAGTTCGGGCTGGACTGTTCCCATGAGGCACAGGGTCAAGACTGATTTGCATATGGCTGGGTTCAAACTGGAATTGCATGGTGAGCAAAAAACGATGGATTTAGGCCCAGATCTCTGTACTGGGGTGAATGTATGACATTGTTCTGCATTCTGTCCATCAACTGTTGTTTTTGCAGGTGATTTAACAAGGCAACAATATCGATCCTGCAAGAGTCTTCCGTTTGGGACGCAATCAAGAGGTCATCAATATACTGCACGAGAACTTAATTCTGTGGCAGTACGAGACTCTCAAGATTCTTTTTCAAAATCTGGTTAAAAATCGATGGACTCTCTGTATACCCTTGTGGCATACGACACCACGTTAACACACGATTTTCCAAACGGAAAGCAAATAAAAATTGGCTTTCCTCATGCAAGGGTATCGAAAAGAATGCCTGACATAAGTCAATCACAGTAAACCATTCAGCTTCACATGGAATTTGAAATAAGATCACTGATGGATTCGGTACCACAAGACAACATGGAACTACAATCGTGTTGACCTTTCGCAGGTCTTGCACGATTCTGAACTTCCCACTCGGCTTCTGCAGTCCCATTATAGGGGAATTTGCATGGGCTCCCCATTATCTCGTTCACGATTCCCTGTTCGATCATGGACTCAATTACAGGCTTAAATCCTGCCATCATTTCCGGTGTCAGATTGTATTGAAGCGTTCTTGGGAACTCAGCGTTTGGCTTGATCTGGATCTTAACTGGCTCAACCCCTTTGATCAATCCTATCTCTTCCCCCGTGAAATCCCATACCTCCAGAGAGACCGAGTCTCTCAAGTTGAGTGGTAGTTCCTCAACTGTCAACACAGGATACATCTCTAGGCAGAGGATCTGGTTTGCCAGTTTGAATGCAACATCATCATCGTTGGTCTGCAACTCCACTCTTTGGGTGTGCAATAGATGGTACAATTCAACTTACACAAGAGATCACGACCCAACAAGCAGACTGGACTCGAGTCACACACCACAAATTGGTGTAGATCGTGGAAAGTTCCTATCCTCACAGGTATCTCATCTGTTGTCAATGGATTGGTCATTCTCTTGTTAGCAACTCCTACAACTTGGGTCGATTGTCCCGAGAGGAGTAGGTTTGGGACTACTTCAGATCTTACAGTAGAATGGGTAGCACCAGTATCAATCAAAAGGTGGTGGGATGACCGTCGACATCTGCCTCCACATACGGTCCTCTCTGGTCTACCTCCAAGGCTGCTCCAAGGGTATAGTCTTCCTCCCCCTTCAGGCACCGTCATTGCAATGGGTCTGGATCGAATTCATCAAAAGTCTCTATGAATGGCATCTGCTGGCACGATCGATTTCCTTGTGGAATTCTCGGAGGTTGGGGAACTTGCATTTGTGGACTCAAACCCCCTCCGTGTATAGATCTGGGCCTTATTACTGTATTTTCAACCCCAGGTACCTGCACTACTTCCTCATCTTGGATCTGATTAGCTGAATTTGACCTACACTTGCGCCTTTAGTGCGTGATTTTGTGACAATAATGACATGCAGTGGTTCTCTTTAGTGTACCAATGTCTACCCCTGGTTTGCGATCTACAGATTTCCCTCTTCCCTGACCCGACGCATTCTGGGCTCCTCCATGATTGTTTCCCTGCCTTCGCCCCAAAGTTCCTCCACTCGGCTGTGCTTGGTCCACTCTATCCGCATTCCTCATCTGGACTAGCATTAGCTTATCCTTAAGCTTCCTATGCTTCGAGTCTACTTCATCACTGCAATATCTGGCATACCGTAGAATCTCATCCATGGATTTGTTCTGCCAACAGATCAAATGCTGTTGGATCATAAACCTAATCTCTGGCCTTAATCCTAGGACGAATTTGGAAACTAACTGTCCCATGTCCTTTAAATCTAGAGTGTCCAATCCACTATACTGCTTGAAGGCTTGCAAGAGTCTTTCGTAATAAGCATGAACTGATTCCTTGGGCTCTTGGGTAGTTCGATCTATTTTAACCCTATTGATATCTTGTTGCAAAAGTTTGGACTGTAACCATGTGATTACCTGCTCAAATTTTTTCATAACTATAGGTGAAGGACCATGCATTATAGGGTCTCGCTCAGGTTCTGAAGTTGTCCATTCAACAGCAATTTTACAAGCAGACCACAAATCACTTGGTACTACAATGTCAAACAAAGTATTCAAATCAATCTAGAATACTTTAGAAATCTTGACAAAGCGGTCTACTTGCTTGTAACACTCAACAGGCTTTTCCCTCAGCAGAGGAAAATCATATGTGAACGCTGCCAAATCACCCCTGCTGCAAGGCACATGCACATACCCTCCACTCTGTACCTCTCGCAATGGGTAAGCCTCTACTCCTGCTGTCCCCACTCCTGGAGGCTACGTATCTCCTATTCTCTTCTTAACATTCTTTTTTCTTGGACCACCTTTCTTCCCACTTGTCAAGCATGCTCCATGCGCGTATCCCTACAGTCAATTCTCGAATGTGGGTTTTCAATCCTATAACTCTTTTCCCCATCAATTCTTGATCACTGTAATTTAACCTGTGACTTCCCTGCAACGTTTTTGTTTTGGACAGATCGTCAACATACCTCTGTGCTAGTTCGGACAATTTCTCATGGATTTTCCTTGCCTTATGGGTTACATCTTTTGCCACAAACAACAGCTCATCTTGTTCATAAAGTTCTATTCTTTCCAGAGGCAAGTTTCCACTTATCATCTCATCCGCTTTTAACCTCACTACATCTAGCACTTTGGCCATTATAGCGGCTTTAATCATTCCCTGACTTGATGCACTACTCAGTTCTCCGCTTTCACTGCTCTGATTTCCGTGGGACTCCCTTCAGCTATGTTCAGTTGGACATTTTGACTCCCAGAAGCTCCTTAATCAACTCCTCCTCCTGTCATCCTCCCCATCAGACCTCTAACTGGGGCTTCCCACATCCTCAAGTCAGAACATGAGTCTGCTAACGACACTGATCTTACCACTCTAGGCTCAATATGCCCTCTAGAAGAATCTGCAGTGGCTGGCAATGGAGTACTAGCCTCTACAGGTCTAAAAAAGGTACCACTTCCGCTCACCGCAGTGTTTCCTCCAGAACTGATACCTTCTCCTGCTACTGACTGTGTTTGACTACTGTTTCCTACTTGACCTGGATCATACACTGATACTATGGGACCAATGGTGACTGGCACCGTAAGGGCTTCTGGTAACCGCGTAGCAGTATTAACTCCACTCATCTCTGCACTCCTCGATGCTGGAGTCCCTGTTCCTTACATTCCTGTTGAAATATTTCCCACTACTCCTGCACTAGTGCTCGTCTGTGATTCTCCCATTCCCTCCTCTGAACTTGGATTGTATGGAGACGGACGCTCTGCTAGTAACCTGTCTAACAAGCTGTCATCAGTGTCTCTATCATCCTCCTCCTTCCTCTTCTGAGCATCTCCTGTTTTCACTAACAGTGGGAATAGCCTCTCTCCCTCCGTTTCTTCAACTGTGCATCCCAACGCGCATCTTGGTATGCCTTCATCGCCTTTTTCATCCTTCCTTGACTTCGCTCCCTCTTCTTTGCCTGTGCTGCTCTCATCCATGCATCTAATGCCTCAAACTGTGTTGGTCTGGGTAGAGGTCGCAATGAAGCCATCACTGCCCTTAGCTGATACAACACCTCTAATCTAAATGAACCATAACAAGGAAAAGCCAAATCTCCCTCCGTTTCGGTAATCTTATGCCAATTTTGAAGCCAAACAATGTTATGAAGTCCTACATTTGTGGCCATGTAATGTGCTGGGGTATCCTTGGGTGGTGCTTCCTCACCCACTCGAGTTACCACTCCTCTATCTCCCCTACAAAGATCTTGTAACACCCTAAAGCATCGCATGATTGAATCAAACTGTTTTGCCCACAAGATGTTTTCGTTTCCACTTCCTGATGACAATCCACCAATCCCAGCGCGGCTTCACACCAACCAACCTATCGCAGCGTGGCACACTCCGACGTCATTTCTTACTCCTCACACAGCAATTCGCCCTCCTTCACAATCTCTTCCTTACACATTCACGCACCTCACTCATAGAATCAAGTAACTGTCTGTCCACCAAACGACCGGACAGTCACATATCCGACTGTCTGTCCACAAAATGACTGGACAGTCACAAGTAATTGTCTACCTCACCACTGGCAACTGTATGTCTGTGAAACGACCGGACAGCTGCACCTCAGACCATCTGCCCACGAATGGCCGGACAGTCATATAAACAAATCGATAGGATCATCTCGCTCAAACCCATTCACACACAGTGACCCACGACCTACGTTGGTCACTCGAATCGCTGTGGTCTGCCCTTGTGCACTAGCTTCCCACACGACTCTATCAAGCTCTCTCACACAAGTTTCCCTATCACCAGTGGGTTGTCGATAGTGCTTCACGACTCCCACAATCACTGGTCAGACAATGACAGCACTGGTGTCTTCTACACCACAAACCTATCTCAGGATCTTAGGTTACTCGTCGAGCCTGACATCAAAACAAAACAAATGTTATCACATGTACCGCGTGCGTTTGGCCCAAAACCACGATCACGAGACTCTTATCCCAACTCCGCAAGACATCACACAATCAAATCATCACCGCAATCTAACACACATCCCTATTCATCCTCACTCCACTGTGAACCGCTGTTCCCGCCGCACCGTCACTCTCCGTCGGTCTCCGCCAAAGCCCGTCGTCCTCCGCTCTCAATCCTCTGGGCTTTCATCCTTTGGGCTCTTTGGGGCTCTATGACTAAACTTTCCCTAAATTCCTAGATTCTCCCCTCACTGCAGAGGTAACCGTCTTCTTGCTACCAACTGATGGGGCCGGGTTCCTCTCTACCAATTTACACTGGAACCCTTGGTCAATGGACCGTTATTACCTGCTGAGAAGTGTAGAGGGGAGAAATAACTTGTTAAGGCAAACCAACAACTTTAAAGAAACATGACTCTGAAGAATCACAGACTCCGAATTCTAAGTTAGTGGGTTTATTACAAAGCCAAAAATAACTGGACATACAGACATGTCAAGACGAGGTTGTAGAAATACATTGGAACTAATACAAATCCAAATCTACGGGCAAGATTAAACCGCTGGAGCATGAAAAGAATGACAAATTCCAGAACGCAGGCAATTATTGCCCCCACGTCAATATCAGTCTTCATTTGGGATTGGTGAGTGAAAAGCATTAATCTGTCCCTACACTACCACTACCATGACATCCCTACTTAGCATTCCCCAGGCAAGATCAGGGAAAGGTGTCAGCGCGTGAAGACTTCCTAAGAAGTACACTCACGTTGTATGGGTCAAGTAACCAAAGCTACAGAGCTCGTTCTAAGATGCTCCTTCCCTCTCCATCAATCTCCTCACCTCTTCTCCTAACTCAACCCCCGGGGCACTGTCCCTAATTCAAAACACCAAAACATAGAACACGCCCACAGCTTGCATCTGGATCACCTCATCCTGCTGGGCACTTCTCATAGGTGATTTTCCATTTAGTTTCGATAGTCCCAGCTCCTGGTTCGATCACCTTGATTCCCAGGCCTCCTTCAGTAAGAAAGAGCACCGTCTCACAATTATCAGCATTCTTTGCATAAAAGTATACTCTTCTCCTTCGCGCCTAACTCCTAAAACAAAAGGCGTTATTCTAACTAACAAAGACGACTTTCTCCACCTGCAACAGAAACGTGAGAACAGAACAAATCTAACATGCACATTCAATTCAGCCTTCCCCCTCTATGAAAGCAGTCAGGGAGAATACATTTCAGGCCTACAGATATCGGCTAACATAAGAGTGAAGCACATAGGCCCTTCGAATATACACATAAGTGAACATTTCATTTAGGCTTTTCTAAACCATCATGTTACGTAAGCACATCAAATGCGTGAATCATTATGAGCAGTCTATACAATCCTACACATTAAAACTCAATTAACCACATCTATGTGCAACTTTAATGTGATGCACGTTTAAATCAATGCATTACATTACAATGAGCAAGCTTTGTTAATCAATTGCAAACAAATGCTAAGGGTTACATTATTCAGAACACAACTGCCACGTTAGTTTCTTTACATGGCATGAAATAATTCTGTCATTTCACCTTCACATGTTATTACTAAGTACACTCTAATAACCAAGTGTTAACACAACAAAGGAATAAATGTAGGTGCAGACTACTCGTGATTATGATGCACCCCTACAAATGAAAGAGCACCATGGCGCTCCATCAAAGGCTTATGGAAATACCCTTTATTTAGGTGCATCTAAGAACTCGCTTAAACGTCTTCAGTAGTCTAATTAATGCTTTGCAGTTCACTAAAACTTCCAGCTTTTGTCATACCTCTCCTATACTGCTCGCCATTAATTGGCTGCCTATCTCTGCCAGAGTGTAAATTAAAGTATTGTTTATTTTCACCAAAATACTTTTTGCTTCTGCCACCTCCCTTCTGAATAAGGTCTCACTCCTTCTCAAGAGCTTTGCTCCCTGAATCAGGTCTTCTGGTGGCACCCAAAGTTCATAATCAGGGTACTTTGTACGATGGTTCTTTCACATTGCTAACTCCTATTTGTGGAATACTCGGTCTACAATTTAAAATCCATCTAAGTTAGACCTGTTTTGTTTTTGAAGGGTCGTTAAGACCCGATACTTTTATGAATTCTGGGACTAGGCCTTTTGCTGCATTTTTTGGTGCTATCTTCCATCCACTCTTAATATCTTGGAAACTTCGGGTATAAAAGCACTTTAATAGAATGCACACTCTGATGCTAACACACATTCAAACACACACTCTCTCTCTCTCACACACGCACATTACACACACAGACACACATTACACACACACATAGGGGTCGATTACAATGTCGTTCGGAAAGGCTCAGAATCGAATTCGCGTCTTCCAAATCGGATTCGGAAGCCTTGTTTCTGACCGAATCAGAAACCTTTTCAAACAAGCAATTACGATGTCCGGACTTTCCGACTCAGTTCCGAATCCGAACCGGACTGCATTCGGAAAGTACGAGTCATTTGGAGCCGGATCGTGTGTATCTACGGGCGGCGTTTCCGAACGACTCGGAAGCTTTCCAACCGAGCGATTACGATGACAGATTCAGACACCCTTTCCGAATCGGTTGTTCCGACTCGAATCGGCAGTCGGAATCTGACTTTGGGGGCTCATAGCAAGCCCCCCTGCACCCGGAGCCTTCCGAATGTGCCCCTTGGGGGTTCCCAGGGGTCCCCCTTTCCAACAATGCACAGTGTGGCAGGCGCCAAGGGGTGCCCGCCACAGGGTGCACGATTTCCCCCAGCCACTCCTTTCTTCTTTGGGAGCCTGTGTATTCGTTCAGAACACAGGCTTCCATTGAAGTCAATAGGAGTCCGACCAAATCGTATCTGGAGGCATCCGAATGCATCGTAATCAGTCAGTCAGACTCCCCAAATCTGATTCGGTCAGAACCCATTCCGAGACCGATTCGGTCGGGATGTAATCGACCCCTTAGTGTTCTCATACCATTTGTAGGAGAGTAGGATCTGCTTCACAGGGGTACCCCCACTTTTTGCTGATACTTCACTGGTTTTCGACATTAGTCTGGCTGGGGCCCTGCTATTCAGAACCCCAGCCTAGCTGTTTCCTCTTTAAAAGGGTCTCCATGTGCCTTAGGCACATCACTGATTGGGATCTGGAGTGCCCTTGTAAGTCCCTAGTATATGGTATACTATGTACCAAGGGCATAGGTACCTCAGAGGCCTGCCAGGGGCTGCAGCATGTATTATGCCACCCCTGGTAGGCCATCCAAACTGACACCACAGGTCTGCTACTGCAGCCTGGGTAAGGTGGTGCATGCACCCCTTGCTGTGGTATAGGTTACCTATATCACTAAAAGCATACACACATATAAACCTATAAGTCACTCCTAAGGCAGGCCTTATCAATCCTAAAGGCAGAGTGCATGGTTCCTATGTGAGAGGGTGCCCATGCATGAGCAGGGCCCCTCTGCAGCGTTCGGAGACCATCTCTGATGCTGTTTGTAGTGCAGCCTGACCATATACTCTTAAACGCATTATATCCTCGCGGTAAAATGCTAACTATGGAATGGCTGCACCTAAACATGTCGTGTTTGGTGTCAAACATCTTGGAATACTACCCCCCGCCAATCCTGGCAGCGGGGGTAGCATTCCACCCTTCTAGAGGGAAAGGCATGTTAACTCTGACGAGTCCGGTAACTTCTTTCCAGAGCCCTGGCATCACAAAATGGATGCTGCTGCCACAGACACGAGTCTGGCCTCCTGCTGCTGGACGAAACTCCGGCAGGGGAGGCCTGGACAATAGGTTTCCTGTCCCAGGGAGGTGTGACCACCTCCCCAGACAGGACAATGTGTATTGGGGCTGGGCGGGAGCACTTTCGGGTGCTTTGAAGTCCTGCACTGGGGGCACATTTGGTGTCCCTGTGCATACCCCAGTTCAAACCGGATCAGGGGCTTGCAGCCCCTGCTTTGGCGCAAACTGGACAAAGGGAAAGGGGTGTAGCCACCCCTCTGCCCTGACCCACCCATAGGTGGGGCCACAGAGTAGTCCATCCCCTATTTTTGGAATAAAGGTAGGAACCCAGTCCTTAGGACTTTAGATTATACCTGGACGAAACTCTGAAACAGAATCCTGGACCTTCGACGCTCTACTCACGATTAGAGGACTGAAGAATCTCCCTTGGGGTCAAGGAGTGACTCCCCTGCTTGGCAGGCACCAAAGAAGCATCTGTCTGGTTCGCATTACTGAAGCTCCCGTCGGACGCCGAAGTCATCGCATCACCAGAGGTGGATTCTCAGACTTCCCGAGGCTACCCTGAGTTCCCAGCAAAGCTGAGGCCCGTGGCTATCGTGGGTGACTTGAGACCGTGACCCCTGGACACCGAGCACATTTGCAAGTGCACCATCTTCTGGGTCTCCCAAGAAGTCGTGCTTTGGGCTCCGAGTAGCCCTAGCCTCCAGCACCACCTGCACCGAAGATCACTGGCCCCCACTCCACGAGTGTCCTGTAAGCCAGCTCCACGTGCGGCGTCACGAGGCTCCTTCGCGGTCGCTAGCCCGTTGGCTAGTAGCCCTTACCGAAGGCCAATCTTTTCTTTACTTGGCAGTCTGGTTGCTCCAGGCCTGCCCTCACTTACCCTTGCTGGGTGAGTTCCCCAGACCTTGCTGGTCTGCATCATCGACGATCTACATCTTACTCGAGACTTGCCGTTGCCAAGGCCTGTTGGGTCCAATCTGGTCGCCGACACCTCTGCACTCGACAGACATCGAGCAACAGCCCGAATCCTGCTCCTGGTTGCCGACAACGCCTCCCGGACCTCGTGGCTGAAGAGTCAAGACGACCGTCAATGAACTTGAAGCACTCGACATCGGTGGGCATCTGTCCATCGCCCTCCTGGTCACTGGCTAGTGACCCAGACTCTGTCCCCTCTGCTTTCAGGTTCTTCAGAACTCCGATCCACTCTTGGATCCACCCGGACACTTTTCTCCTGGTCGCCAGCAGCACTTTGCAGCAGATCGCCATAAGAAACGACGACGAAACCCGACCCCGAAAGGCACCTATGCACCCGGCTTCCCTGGGTGAGGTAACACGAGTACTCCGGTGCTCCCGTGGGTCGAGACTCTTCAAAGTCCTAGATCTCAAAGGGTTTTGTCCTAGTCCTCTTTAAAGTGTCCCTTTCCTCTATTTTCCCGATCCCGACTTTCTCCATAGAAGTTAACGGCGTATCGCGGTTGTGTATTTACACTGCACGCGTCTCCCGTGGGTCCCCTGTGTCACTACCTTGGGTGGTTCCTTGTGGTCCAAGCACTTCTAGAGGCTCTAGGCCTAGTGTCTAGTTCAGTCGTGGTTCGCATACCACTTTATTGGTATATGGTTTGGTACACCCCTAGGGCCCAAACGTGTATTTGTGCTATTACTGTGATTTAAGATCTTATAACCTATGTATTTGAACTCTAGCCTCATAAAGAGACTAGAGGGGTGTGTTTAGTAATAAATACATATATTTTGAATATATACCTGGTGTGGTGCTCTTTCATTTGGTCACTCAAGAGATTATAGACTGGTAAAACAAGCTGCTTTACATTCCTTCAAGACTTAGCCTGAAGGCTGCTCTCCATAGCTACCACTAGGATAGCTTTCAATAAGGTTGTCTTTAACCTACCTACCATAAGAGTCGATTTGGACTGGTGCACGGTGCCCACTATAATTAGTGGACAGCATATGCCAGGCCAACTTCTCACATTGGTGTGCAGCGTGTGGGATTCCAGCTTGCTATTGTTTTACCAGATAATCTCAATTGAATTGATCAACTGAAAACCACTAAAGGTACCTAAGGTACATATAATTTAAGCTTAGAATATCAGTAAGTTCTACTGAACTTAGAGTTGTGTGTTAAGGGATAGCACAACCCTTTCTACAACTCAAGAGAGTTTAGTAGGCCACACTAGAGTAGGTAGTGCATACACCACACCACACTAGTAATGTCTTTAAAAGCAGGATCTAGAGATGCCCTGCAGGAAGCCATGGAGCTTCCCCCTCCAAGTATGACACACTCCCATTCTTGGAACTGAGAGCTTTGTGTAACGTGAGGAAATTAAGGACAGGCCAAAGTCCCACCACCCAACACCTCCAGGAGTTGTTGGTGGCTTATGATCTTAGTAAGTCTTCAGAGACTGAAGGGGTAGGAGCAGAGGGTGGGCCAGCAGATGAGGAAGGGGCCAGGGGTACTACTACCCCCAGCCCCCTCTGAAACTGACCAGGAGGGTGACAATGACCCTGACCTGGAAAACCCAATCCCTTCTGGGGAAGATGAAGATGAGGATCTTGAGAACCACACCTTTGTCCCCCAGGAAGGATTATGAGTGTGCTCAGAAAGTCTAGGTCTCCTTCTCAGGAGTCTAACCACTCTGGCACCTCAATAGGGAGCTCTGTTTCTTCTCACAGGAGGGAATCCTCTCATGAGAGAAGAAAGAGACTGGTCCAGTATGAGGAAACTCAACTGGAGATCAGGAAGAAGCAATTAGCTTTAGATAGAGAATCCCTAGATCTAATTAAAGAGAGAAGAAAGTTGGGACTAGAGTCCCATGGTGGCAGCCATATCCCTAGAGATAGGGAAAGGTCCTATGACCATAGGAACCTGAGCAAGATTGTCCCTCCCTACCAGAGTGGGGATGATATCCACAAATGGATAACTGCTTTAGAGAGGGCCTGTAAAGTACAGAAGGTCCCTCAGGAGCAGTGGGCAGCAATCTTGTGGCTCTCCTTTGCTGACAAAGGTAGAGACAAGCTCCTCACTGTTAGAGAGGAGGATGCTGACAATTACAAGGTCTTGAAGAGTGCTCTTATTGATGGGTTTGGCCTAACCACTGAACAGTACAGGTTGAAGTTCAGAGACACCCAAAAAGCACAGACTCAAGACTGGGTAGACTATGTGGATTGTTCTGCCAAGGCTCTGGAAGGCTGGTTGATGGGCAGTAAGGTGTGTGACTTCTCAGGATTGTATAATCTGATAATGAGGGAGCAGATTCTTAATAACTGTCAAAACCAGCTGTTGCATCAGTACCTGGTTGACTCTGATCTGACCTCTCCCCAAGAATTGGGAAAGAAGGCAGACAAATGGGTCAGAACCAGGGTGAAGCAGAAGGTACAGAACCAAGGTGGGGAAACCAAGAAGCAAGATGCTAAGAACTCTGACAAGGGTGGGGAGAAGGGTAAAGATCAAAAGTCTTCATCAGGCCCCCAAAAATCTTCTTCTGGTGGGGATTCCCAATCTACCAAGGGTAAAGGCCAAAGAAAACCATGGTGCAAGGTCTGTAAGCAAAAGACCCACTGGACCAGTGATTGCACCAAGTCCAAAGACTCCAGTCCAGCACCCACCAATGCCCCTAAGGCACCTGTTCCCTGTAGGAGAGTAGGATCTGCTTCACAGGGGTACCCCCACTTTTTGCTGATACTTCACTGGTTTTCGACATTAGTCTGGCTGGGGCCCTGCTATTCAGAACCCCAGCCTAGCTGTTTCCTCTTTAAAAGGGTCTCCATGTGCCTTAGCCACATCTCTGATTGGGATCTGGAGTGCCCTTGTAAGTCCCTAGTATATGGTATACTATGTACCAAGGGCATAGGTACCTCAGAGGCCTGCCAGGGGCTGCAGCATATATTATGCCACCCCTGGTAGGCCATCCAAACTGACACCACAGGTCTGCTACTGCAGCCTGGGTAAGGTGGTGCATGCACCCCTTGCTGTGGTATAGGTTACCTATATCACTAAATGCATACACACATATAAACCTATAAGTCACTCCTAAGGCAGGCCTTATCAATCCTAAAGGCAGAGTGCATGGTTCCTATGTGAGAGGGTGCCCCTGCATGAGCAGGGCCCCTCTGCAGCGTTCGGAGACCATCTCTGATGCTGTTTGTAGTGCAGCCTGACCATATACTCTTAAACGCATTATATCCTCGCGGTAAAATGCTAACTATGGAATGGCTGCACCGAAACATGTCGTGTTTGGTGTCAAACATCTTGGAATACTACCCCCCGCCAATTCTGGCGGCGGGGAGTAGCATTCCACCCTTCTAGAGGGAAAGGCATGTTAACTCTGACGAGTCCGGTAACTTCTTTCCAGAGCCCTGGCATCACAAAATGGATGCTGCTGCCACAGACACGAGTCTGGCCTCCTGCTGCTGGACGAAACTCCGGCAGGGGAGGCCTGGACAATAGGTTTCTGTCCCAGGGAGGTGTGACCACCTCCCCAGACAGGACAATGTGTATTGGGGCTGGGCGGGAGCACTTTCGGGTGCTTTGAAGTCCTGCACTGGGGGCACATTTGGTGTCCCTGTGCATACCCCAGTTCAAACCGGATCAGGGGCTTGCAGCCCCTGCTTTGGCGCGAACTGGACAAAGGGAAAGGGTGTAGCCACCCCTCTGCCCTGACCCACCCATAGGTGGGGCCACAGAGTAGTCCATCCCCTATTTTTGGAATAAAGGTAGGAACCCAGTCCTTAGGACTTTAGATTATACCTGGACGAAACTCTGAAACAGAATCCTGGACCTTCGACGCTCTACTCACGATTAGAGGACTGAAGAATCTCCCTTGGGGTCAAGGAGTGACTCCCCTGCTTGGCAGGCACCAAAGAAGCATCTGTCCGGTTCGCATCACTGAAGCTCCCGTCGGACGCCGAAGTCATCGCATCACCAGAGGTGGATTCTCAGACTTCCCGAGGCTACCCTGAGTCCCCAGCAAAGCTGAGGCCCGTGGCTATCGTGGGTAACGTGAGACCGTGACCCCTGGACACCGAGCACACTTGCAAGTGCACCATCTTCTGGGTCTCCCAAGAAGTCGTGCTTTGGGCTCCGAGTAGCCCTAGCCTCCAGCACCACCTGCACCGAGATCACTGGCCCCCACTCCACGAGTGTCCTGTAAGCCAGCTCCACGTGCGGTGTCACGAGGCTCCTTCGCGGTCGCTAGCCCGTTGGCTAGTAGCCCTTACCGAAGGCCAATCTTTTCTTTACTTGGCAGTCTGGTTGCTCCAGGCCTGCCCTCACTTACCCTTGCTGGGTGAGTTCCCCAGACCTTGCTGGTCTACACCATCGACGATCTTCAGCTACATCGAGACTTGCCGTTGCCAAGGCTTGTTGGGTCCAATCTGGTCGCCGACACCGCAGCACTCGACAGACATCGTGTACCAGCCCGAATCCTGCTCCTGGTCGCCGACAACGCCTCCTGGACCTCGTGGCTGCAGAAACGAGATGACCGTCAACGCACCTGAAGCACTCGACAGCGGTGGGCATCTGTCCATCGCCTCCTGGTCACTGGCTAGTGACCCAGACTCTGTCCCCTCTGCTTTCAGGTTCTTCAGAACTCCGATCCACTCTTGGATCCACCCGGACACTTTTCTCCTGGTCGCCAGCAGCACTTTGCAGCAGATCGCCATAAGAACCGACGACGAAACCCGACCCCGAAAGGCACCTATGCACCCGGCTTCCCTGGGTGAGGTAACACGAGTACTCCGGTGCTCCCGTGGGTAGAGACTCTTCAAAGTCCTAGATCTCAAAGGGTTTTGTCCTAGTCCTCTTTAAAGTGTCCCTTTCCTCTATTTTCCCGATCCCGACTTTCTCCATAGAAGTTAACGGCGTATCGCGGTTGTGTATTTACACTGCACGCGTCTCCCGTGGGTCCCCTGTGTCACTACCTTGGGTGGTTCCTTGTGGTCCAAGCACTTCTAGAGGCTCTAGGCCTAGTGTCTAGTTCAGTCGTGGTTCGCATACCACTTTATTGGTATATGGTTTGGTACGCCCCTAGGGCCCAAACGTGTATTTGTGCTATTACTGTGATTTAAGATCTTATAACCTATGTACTTCGAACTCTAGCCTCATAAAGAGACTAGAGGGGTGTGTTTAGTAATAAATACATATATTTTGAATATATACCTGGTGTGGTGCTCTTTCATTTGGTCACTCAAGAGATTATAGACTGGTAAAACAAGCTGCTTTACATTCCTTCAAGACTTAGCCTGAAGGCTGCTCTCCACAGCTACCACTAGGATAGCTTTCAATAAGGTTGTCTTTAACCTACCTACCATAAGAGTCGATTTGGACTGGTGCAAGGTGCCCACTATAATTAGTGGACAGCATATGCCAGGCCAACTTCTCACATTGGTGTGCAGCGTGTGGGATTCCAGCTTGCTATTGTTTTACCATATAATCTCAATTGAATTGATCAACTGAAAACCACTAAAGGTACCTAAGGTACATATAATTTAAGCTTAGAATATCAGTAAGTTCTACTGAACTTAGAGTTGTGTGTTAAGGGATAGCACAACCCTTTCTACAACTCAAGAGAGTTTAGTAGGCCACACTAGAGTAGGTAGTGCATACACCACACCACACTAGTAATGTCTTTAAAAGCAGGATCTAGAGATGCCCTGCAGGAAGCCATTGAGCTTCCCCCTCCAAGTATGACACACTCCCATTCTTGGAACTGAGAGCTTTGTGTAACGTGAGGAAATTAAGGACAGGCCAAAGTCCCACCACCCAACACCTCCAGGAGATGTTGGTGGCTTATGATCTTAGTAAGTCCTCAGAGACTGAAGGGGTAGGAGCAGAGGGTGGGCCAGCAGATGAGGAAGGGGCCAGGGGTACTACTACCCCCAGCCCCCCTCTGAAACTGACCAGGAGGGTGACAATGACCCTGACCTGGAAAACCCAATCCCTTCTGGGGAAGATGAAGATGAGGATCTGGAGAACCACACCTTTGTCCCCCAGGAAGGATTATGAGTGTGCTCAGAAAGTCTAGGTCTCCTTCTCAGG
>CAWUFW010022719.1:0-89604 GCA_963921515.1 Calotriton arnoldi | reverse complement strand
ACCCCCAGTCAAGAGATCTGGGTAAAATCCATCATTCTTTTGCTCACCATGCCACCCCAGTTTAGACCTGGCCATATGCAAATCAGTCTTGACCCTGTGCCTCATGGGAACAGTCCAGCCCGAACTGCAAAGCCAGGTCCTCCCTGGACCAGAAACATGAATATATGCATGAAGCCAAGGTTAGACTTTAATGATGAACGTCTGATTGAGCCCAACAATGTCCATTTTGTAGATGGCGTCTCCAATCCTTATCATTTAACCATGCACTTCCGGGTTTACAGGGTATTTACGCATGCCACGTACTCACACACTCTTAGAAACACCCGGGAAGTTTGACCGACCACACGTAAGGACTACCGCGGATCTTCTTTCTCACTCGGTGAGTAACAGGCTCACTTATAGAGTACTTACACCTTCTCACCAATTAACTCAGCGATACTGAATGATCACACGTTTTTATTCTTTATTATAGAAACTTCAATGAAGCAGAAGAATAATACATAGTGAGTTTACTTCTTAACAGCTTGTTACGATCTCGTTGACTTTCTTACCACTCCACGGGTCGTTCAATTTATGGTTTCTTCTTCTTTCACGATAATATATATCAGTTTTAGATCGCAAAAAACGTTATCACATGGGTTCGGTTTAATCGCATGTTGTTGGTATCCACCTTTCAGCTAACGTACTTGATTAACAGCTTTGTATCGCGAAATCACGCTTGGTTTTACAGCATTTACTGATTACCGCTGTTTCTTTAATTATAAGAGCATCCAACTAATATATGGTTCTAATCACGGACGTTAAACGTTTTTAGAAACTCACATCCTTTTATCCACGCACGGAATGAAAATTATTAGGGACAATATTACCGTTTGTAAATTACACATCCCGTACCGTGGGCTGAATATTACCTCTTTATTTACAGATTGAAGCCCCTGATGAAGGGCCATGCCCGAAATGCATTGGGCAATGTATAAAAATTGAACAGACATGTATTACTGAAGACAAGTAATATATAAGTCAGACAATATGAATATGAATAACAATTGAATACCAAGAATAAAATTATTTCTGAAATAACTTACATATCGTGGAATTTCATTGAAAAATATCACCCGGAGTGCTATTGGAGACGCTGTCCCCAGTGGGAGCAACGCAACTCAAATACACAGATATTCATCCCATACTCAGGGGGGATTCACCAATCAGCACCCATAACCTGATTACACCAGGTTGACTGGACTACAAGCGTGTGCGAAATCCCCACATCCATTTGGCGTTTACATTTTGTAGATGGCCCATGTTTGAAAGGTAACAATGACAAATTAAGAACCGCACATGCTGTGCTTCCTATACATTATGTTGTCAAAGCATCATGGCTTTCAGTAGTTACCTCAGCCCAAAATTCAAAATTGATTGCCCTTACCATAACATGCAGTATAACTGCTCAAATGGGAGTCACTATTGTCATGGGAGAGAGAAATGCTAATTCAGTTGCACAATATTGTGTTCTGTTAGCCTATACATTCAATGGAATTTTCACAGGTGAATCTGAAAAGGATACTGTTTATCTAATGCTGATGTTAATGACTTACACTTGTAAAGAATTAATAGAATTAATAGAGGCTCAAGAGATTGTTTCAGAAGCAGAAAAACAAGGTTGTATCAGAACAGATTTTGAGAAAAATGACAACTGCATAGTAGCAAATGTGTTATTGCAAAAAACTGATGCCCAGGTATAGATTACCAGTTTCTCTGAAATCAGATCATAATGAGGTCTCAAAGATGATATGTGCAGAACAACAGATTGGACAAGGATTGGATTGTAACTATCTGCCTGAAGTTCCAAGCAAAATAAAGCAACACAAAGTCCGCACAGAGTTACACTTTCCAAAAGACTGTGTTTCAGCATCACTGAAGTGGCTTGAATATGTACATGCAAATGCACTTGTGAAAACCACAGATGAAAAGACTAGCCATTGCTGTGAGGGTCTGGCTGATGTGGAGCGTGCAGTTTCTCACCAGATTGCAGCTGCTACACAAGATCTGCATAATGGATGGTGCCAAAACTTTGATCTGAGAGATGCTGGGAAATGGAAAGGCCTGTTCCAAATGATCCTGGCAAAGACTGTTGTGAAATGTGGTGGCCTTCCAAATAGGGTGCATGCCTCTCTCACACACATATGGTCCTATGTCCCCCTGAAAAAACAGCTCCTCTTCAAGAAAAGATGCCAGCAGTGGTCATAAGCCCACAGAAGAGGTTCAGTCAAGCTGTAAGGGAACACACAGAGCGTGAAGCAGCACTAGAGAAAACTGAAGTGGCACTGGAAAAGCAAAAAGTGGAAACTGACTCAGATGAAAGCGGTGTCAAAAGGGTGAATGAGTCAGGTGCAGCCTCTGAAGAAGAAATTAGTGCTGTGGGCCTACGAGTGGAGGTAAAAAAAGCTGGCTGAAAGGGTATCCAAAATGTCTGCAGTGGTCCCTTGAAAAATCATTTGCACCCATAGCTGAAAAGTCTGAATATGAACAAAGTGAAAATAAAAGTGAAAGGCTTGGATTGAAAAAGTGCAAAGAATTGATGGTGCTCTGTCAGCACCTGAGTGGTCAAAATGCATGGGAAAAGTACAGAATGCCACTTTGAATGAACTGTGTAATGCAAGGCTTGAACTGTATGAGCCACCCTGATGGCAAGCTGATAACAAAGAGCCAAGAAATGCTGAAACAAATAACTGAGAATTGTCAAGAGCTGAAGAGAAAAGAATCTTTGAATGATGCAAGAAAAAGAAGAAAAGATGAAGAAGAAAAAAATAGAAAAGAGAACTTTTCTGTTGAATTTTCCTTTTATTATTTTAGTTACTTATTTTAGAGAGGACTAACTGTTCCAAGAAGCTACTTACAGAACTCTGCACTAAACTTTTGAGCTTGGCTATATATGATCTGATTACAGACAAAACTTGTGTTGCCTTGGAAATAGAGGTACAGTTGTTATATGCTCAGCTTTTGTAATAATAACTAATTTTAGTAGGAGTTTTTCCTTATATACCTGTGTGAAATAAGTGTGCTAATGAAATTACCATGTCTACATACACTAAAGATGAGTAGTGACATTTTAGTTAGAGAAAAACATATATTTGACTTAACATGATGAAATTAAATAAGTGTGATAAAGAACAAATCAATGGAGGTATCATGATTTGATTTTATCAAAGGGAGGATTGATGTAGTTTAGATTTCACCTAGGTTCAGGCATTGCTTTGTTTTTTTGTGTTTCAGACAGACTGCATTTTTAAAATGGCACGCAGATTTTGGTGCAAGTGAAAAACACATGGCAAGTGAAAACATGAAATGAGACATGGTCAAAATTCTTCCAGTCTAAAATGCTTTCATTTAAAACCCATGCTCAATTAATTAATCCAGGGTGGTTAAAATGTGTTTAGTTTAGATTTAACCTCACTATAGAATGTACATTTAATTTAGAGATTTTTTTTTTTAGAACTTTTAAAGTAGCACATAATTGTGCTGAAATAACAGGTATTTTGCAGTGTAGAGAAGCACGTGACTTCAGTTTGCTTTAGCAGCAGTTCACTAACCTTGAGATAAGGAATGGAATGTTTCCTCCCGTCTCCTCTCCATGAAAGACCTTTGTTCCTCTGTTCCCGTCTCAAGAGAACTTGGCTTTGTTGCATATTTAGACAATGCATGTTCAGTTCATAACACATCTTTCTTATAATATGTATTAATTAATCAATCATGCACCAACACTACACGTGGGGCAAACGCATTTTGCATGAAAAGCTATCTAAAACATTAGAGCATGTTGCCATGAGCATGTATTAACTGTTTGCGCTTTGAAAATTTGCACTGGTGCATGTTTATGCTATGTTGTACATTGCACATTTTGCATATTGTGCACTAATAATAGAAAAACTGCTTTAAATTAATAGCTTTCGCTAGGTAATAATTAATACAGGGTATTAGAATGGTGGGAGGTGAACATAATGGGTTTTAATTCATAAATTAATATTCTTTTGTGTTTGTTTTACTTTAGTATACATTTGGGCCCACAATAAAATGGCTGCCTAAGAATCCAGCATGGCTGAGAATTGTTAGCAGTGTGCTGAATGAGAGACGCATGCGCAGAAGAATGTGCCAGCTGCATGAACTGCCAAGTGCCTCAAGTGAAGACACATAGGTCAAGGCCACAATGATCTGTACACTCCTGTCACCGTGCCAACGTACCAGTGTTTGTGGGAAAGTGTCATCTCTGTGTGCGATGTGAAAGAGAGACAGGAAAGGATTGATACATTTTGTCGCTTAAGATGTTGCAAGAGATGTTCTTATTGATACATGTTATGTATATTGTTCTTAGCATTAAGCCCCTATTGTCAGAACCGGTATGGGGTGGACTTGCGATGAGAGCAGGATGATGAGACCCCTATGTCACCTGTGCTAACCAATCACAGTGCAAGTTTCTACAGAACTGCAACATTGTTAGTGTAGTCAGCCAAGAATTAGGGTATAAAAAATGACCCCTTAGGGGCGTGTCAGGAGCAGATCTGACCAGACATCATTTGGGTTAGGTATGTGAACGTCGCGGGTGCAGACTGGGTGGAGATTGCATCCGAGGAGACATAGAGGGAGGAGGAGGCCTTGTTCACATATTTTAGGGAGGTGTAGGCTGGCCTTGATTTTTGGCAGATCACAGCTTCTGTGGTCTTGTGAAGGGAGTGCCATTCAAGGAGCAGCTTGTGTCAGACACATAGGAGCAGAGATGAACAGACGAGCGCAGAGAAAGAGCAGCTGAGAGATCAGGACAGATTTTGATGCTAAAACTTTAAGTTTTATGCTTTTGACTAACTGGCTTTTGAAAAGATTTATTTGTCTTATGCATTTATTTCTCTTTATGGGAGATTTTTGCCAATTATTAATTATTGATTTGCCTTGCAAAACTCACTCTTGAATTATATTTTTCCTGGAACACTTTAAAGAGTTCTGACTGACATTTTATGCCTCATTCCCTTTCCTTTATGAAGTGCTTTGTATGCAATCTATAATATGTTCTGTATTAATTCTATTTTTCCTATTTTCAATTCTGTAACCTGATTGAAAATTGATTAATGAATAAAGAATCAGAGAAACTTAACTTTTGACTAGAAAATAAAACCCTTTAAAACAATCCACAACTCTCATTATTGGCTTAAATATTAATTGCATTTGATTTTTTTCATGTTTATGTAAAGTCTCCTGAAGGTGATAAACGGTGGCCAAGGTCCATCTCCTTTAAGCGGTAAACTAGAGGTAATGAGGTTTTGCATTGTGAAATTACTGTGGAAATTACCGCTGTATCAAATTTAGTGACTTTTGTTGTTCACCTTGACAATGACTGTGGTTGTTGCTTGAGAAAGGTTTTCTCCCCCTCAATCAATAACCCAATTTCTTACAATAACATATCACGAAGCAATGTAACAACACAAACAAACATAAAAGGGCACAACATAACCAACCATTTAAAGCACAATGCATCAAAGGAACCGAAGTAGAATTCAACAACAGCACAATGCATTTATAATGCAGAACAAAAGCATAACAGTACAAGAAACAGCACATAACCACCACAACAAAATGCAACACAACAAATATGCACAAACATTCTTACCACACATTACTACCTCTGCCAATCTGCTTCCATAATATGGTGGTAAGAGGTGTTAGCACAAGTACTGCTTTACTTACCTTTACCCCGAAGGATATGGAATAGCGCCAGCCAAAAATGTTTTGTGACCTGGCCCCACTAGCCTAATGCATTTCTCACCTTGTGACAATGGAATATGGAATATGCAGATTATGCAGAGTGGTGCAATTATCATTATGATTTTATTGGAAAATTGAAGTTTTGTGATTTATGGTCTAATCATCTGCAACTGGTAGCAATAATGTTCATCTCTTTTCTGCTTTCAGTCACTTCTTTGGACTCAGGATTTAAAATATAAGACCTGGTAGCTCTGCTGTTTTGTCCTTGGCTACATGTGTTGTAATTTTACATTTACAAACTCGCTTAACTTCAGCAGGCTTGTCTGCTTGAGGAGAAGTATCGGCAGAGTCTGTCAATCAATTTGGTAAAAGATTATGCATGCTTCAAGGATGCCTGAGGCAAAGCTGTTCAATCTTTTGTTAGCTATTGATTTGCATAAAACTGGGTGAATATGGAATGCGAGGTATGAAATGAGGCCTACCAATTGAAGTGATTTTTTACAAAAGCTATGTAGGCAATCAGTTTGTGGCCTAGATACCACTCTTCCTGTAGTGCCAACACAAGAGTCTTGTCCTCTTAGTGCTAAATCGGTATTACCTCAAAGCTAATTATGAAAGAGAAGAACCTTCAATGTTTTATACATAAACAGAAAAGTCAGGATGTCATAACCCGGCACCTAGCAAGGGAGTGACTGAACTAAATGTCAGTTACTTTGCAGATGCTGTTAATAATTTTGATTTAAGAGTCGTTTAACACCAACTAGTAGAGAGACTGGATAGTGCGACCCATTCTCATTGACACATGTGCCAGAATCAGCACTAGTTTCATAAATCAGTTTCTGCCTTTAAAAGGAAAATGCCCTCCTTTCATTTAAGAAGCTTTGTGAACAGCCACATTTCCCAAGCAATAAATCACAAATATAGCTCAGTGATTTAGCTTCATACCTAGATGTCCAAGTAACAATGAGAAATGTGGACAGTAGGACAGGCCCTGAACTGCTTGAAACCGTCCATTCTTTTAAAAATCTAGACACTAAAGTAAACTAGAGGAAACAATAACGAATGCTTGATCCAGCTAGCCTACATAAGGTAAAAAATGGCACTGAATGTCCAACCCAAAGATACGTGAAAAGATCAGAAGCTCATGCTTGAAGTGAAGAAAGTCTCATTTTAATTTCAGACACTGAGGAAGGTCAAGCATGTCTCCACATTTCACAATCAGAACTCACTACCTTGTAGATGTCTGTTTAAAAAAAAAATGAACTAATGACTTACTATGTCAATCAATCAAAAATACTTTATTTCCTAGAATTAATTCTTACAGAAATATTTCACATTTTACAAATCCATTAATGTAAACAACTTCAGATCTCATACAATCAGTATTACACTACTACTACTCAAAGATAAATTAATTCAACCAATAAATACTTTGGTTTATAAGAGATATAGCAATATAAACATTCAATTCTCTTACACTAAAACTCTATAAAAAGTCAACCTCCCAAAATCACACATACATTAAAAGACATTTTAAAAATCATTTCACTCAATAAAAACATTATAAAGAACAACATGTATAGCAGCTTGTCACAACAGAAACGCTAAGAGGAGGGAAGCCTGATACAGGATGTTATGACTTTGCACAAATATTGACTAGTAGCAATAGCTACATCCTGATATCTAAGGTCACATATCAAATTTAGACCCATTTCTCTCAACCATATCCCATACTTTTTAAAGACAGGTCAGAAATTCTTCTTTGTTTCCTCCAGAAGAAATATGCAGTCCATTAATAAATGACTCACTGAGTATTTCCTACCTTGCTTACACGGGCATTGACCATGATTCTTGGCTATATCAGTTTTTAGCCCTGGTAAACTCCAACCGGGGTCATCGCCTACCCTAAGCCGCAGAATTTCATTTTGTAAAAAGTTATCAGGAACTTTGTACAAATACGGAAAAAGGTCTATACTCTCCTGTGAGGCTAGGAAAGAAATAACTGAACTCTTACTCTTGAGATTCGGAAGGTCCTTCCTCCAACTGGTTGCAATTGCACACTGCCTAAGGGTGCTCTTTATTTGACTGATTTTCTCAGTTTGCATGTCTGAGACTCCCAGTCACTTCAACATTATTATCAAAGCATACCTCTTTCTGGAAAGAACAGACAATATCTCAGGTAAGATTAGTACCAACAGCTTATCACCAGGAGTCCCATTTTTAATGGAAAAATTAAGACATAAGGCTCTGCCATCTGCAAGAAATCTACGGATCTTAACTCCTGCCTTACGGCTTGAATAGCCGCATTTTTAGGTAGATCGAGGAGCAACTTCAAAGACCTACCTTCTAGGCGTTCCCATAAGACCGGTCTATCCATTGCCAGGACCTCTGCTCCATAAAGAGCCTGGGGATTAATATGCCCTGAATTACATTACTTACTGGTTCAAAGGTGTAGCTGCCATATTTGCGATCACATTTTTTCAGGCCATTAACTTGTGCTGATAGTACAAGCTCCGGAAAGCCATATGCTTGTCCCATCTCAAATCATCAGAGAAGATCATATCCAGATACTTATACTCTCTGACCTACTCGAGCCACACAGCACCTAAAAACCAAGTGAATTTCTTTTTCTTTCTATAAAAAAACAATGTCTTTATCTTGTCAACATTTATTGTTAGTTTGTTTTCAAGACTTACTATGTCGTGGATTGTGCTTGTAGGTGCTACCACAGCACAATGTTTGTGTTTCTATTTATATGAGTAAATAGTGCCACTCTTGCTCAGAAGGCTCAGGCAAATGATGAAATGCTCACAATTTGATTTGAATACTCTCCAATCCAAATGGTCAAAAATAACAGAAAATGAAGCGAGGGGCAGCCACCCAAGAGACCTTTATATTTTGTAGCAAACTAAGAAATCTTCAAACTCTTACACAAAAGGAACCATAGTCCATGCAAACATATTCTCTCTGTAATATCCTGTAGATCTGATCCATAGTCATGCCTGCACGAAGCAGAATCAAGAGTCATCATGGCATCAATTAGACATGCATTCACTAGTAAAAGCTAGGTTTTTGGGTGTTCTGGTCATTCAGCTTGCATTAGCAGCAAAGGTTCTGCTTTGGTCCTTGGCAAGAGGTATGTATCACATAAATGTGGAGCATAGCAGTAAGAATAGGTGGAGGCAAAGCCATTAGAATGAAGAGCGGTGACATAGATTACTCTGACCATCCCGCCTATAGCCTCAACTTCTTTTTTATTTTGTGGGATGAGATCAACAAATGTCCATGGGTCTGATGCTCCAGTAAGTGGAGGCCTTGTGCATTTATTCACTCTCCTTGGGAACCTGTGAATACCGCAACCTAAACCAAAATTTCCCCCTTTTATCTTTTGTTGGGCAGATTCTGTAAAGAGCACTAGAAGTCTTGTATCGGATAATTTCAGCTGGGAGAACAATTTTAAGTCACTCCTACCCATCAGACCAAGTCCATATATGGTATTACCGAAGCTATAGATATGAATAACAGCTCCCTTTTTCCATCATATTGTATTAAGCCACCCCGGCCCTCATTCTCCTTACATCTGGATTTGAGATCAATTTGTGAATCACTAGCCAAAACATATATGAAGCTTATCAGTCAAAGCTCATCTGCCATCTTTTTGTAATTTTCATTTCTTGAAAATTACTATACTGACACACATCAGACAACAAAAAGACAAACAGGCTTCTTTTGAATAAGTTCGACTTTATTCGAAGTTTGATGTAATCGTGTTCAGTAATTTTTGCAGTACCAGAGAACAAACGTACGGAAAACAATATTGTTAACTGTGTTCCGAGTTAACCTGATTTGTGTAAATTTCGACAAAAGGAAACTAAGCTGAGTCCATTAAAGGACTGCCAAACTACATACAAATTAGCAGCCCATTCCCCTATGGAGCAATCTTAACATTAATTAGCAATTTGTGCATTGGAAAGCTCAGTAATATCAAAATAAGGCATTTCATATCTATTTGGTAAGCCGACCACTTTAATTGGGATGAGTTCCCTACAAGTTTGAACGTTTTCTGCTGTTATCATCTAGCACTGCTGCCACACAGACATTCAAAATCCCGATGGAAAATGTCATGAAGCCCTTTAGATGGACAGATGAAACACGTCAGCTGAGATTGGACGAAATTTTGAATTTAGTGAGATTAATGTTCAAGAACAAGGAATTTGATTGTAAAAAATCTGATTTACAGATGTGACTTCTTTAAGGTTTCATTTTCAAATTTTACAATGTAATGAACATTAAACTATTGCTGTGAAAGTTATTTGCTATGCTGTGGGATTGCATTCCTTTGTGTTTAAAAAAGTGCTTGGTAAGTCTGCCTGTCTGTCTCTTGGTGAATGTATACATCATTGCCTCTTTTTGTGTTTTTCTCCATCTTAAAATTTCTAATTTATTTGTTTTTGATTCTCTCAACTTTATCGCTCTCCCCTTATTTAGTCTCTTCACTTGTTTTTTCCTCCAATCACCAGTTTTTTCTTCTCTCATTTCCCTACATTGCACCATTTTACTCTCTCTTTCTCGATCAGTCCAACCGCCATCTGCTGCTGCGGTCCGACCGACGTATTTCAATGCGTTCTGTTGGAGGCAGCAGGCAGAGGGACAGTCTGACCCTTTCTGATGGGCTCAAGACGTCAGAGGGTCAGTAAACCCTAAAATAGGGGCGGTCTCTTCTCTGGCACTGCCGTAGGGATTACAATGTCCCTTTCTGCCTGCCCATTCATGGCGGTTCGCCCGCCATGAAAAGTCAGGCAGAAAGTGACTTTGGGGGGCCCCCTTCTACCCTGGCCTTCCGCTAAGGGGCCTGGGGGGCAACTACGGTGCCCCCCTAAACATCCCTGCACCATTTGACAGGCACAGTATGGTGCCTGCCACACGGTGCAGGGATGTTTTCAAAGTGTATATTTTCTGTTGCGGCTTGTGCTGCAGCCCACAGCACAAGCCACAATAGAAAATATACACTTTGCGACTGTCGTGAAGGCGGTCACATTGTAATTAGGGCAGGGGAACCGATGACTCCTTGTCGGGCGGCCCCTCTTCCACTACGGTGCCGGTTGGACAAGAGTCCGACTGGCATCATAATGATGCCCTTCATGTCTCTTTGTTCACCAACTTCCTCTACCATGCTGCTTACATTCTATTTCTCATTTCTCATTCAATGTTTCATTTTTCCTCTGTCCTTAAAACTTAGTACTGTTACTGTTTATTCTCTTTCTCCTATCCCTTGATCCTGTCTGTAACATTGCCTTACACACTCCTTCAAGTTAACTATTCTCTCAGTCGTATGCATCCTATCATCTCTCCAAATGTAGCATTTAGAGAGGATGATAGCAGAAGAGATACTGTATATCCTTAAATCTTTGGCCTTCAATATCAGTCCTCTCTTGGTCTCCCAGCATCAGCTGCCTTTCCTAATCCCCCCTCAACTCTGCAAACAGCATCCTGGGTGTTGATCACTCCAGTGGCTACTTAGAGCATCTATGGAGGCATGAGGTGGCCTAAATCTCCATCACCTGGGTCTTGAATATACATTTGCACATGCGCAATAAGTTTCACTACGGGAGGGAATTTATTAGGAGGTAATTAGCTACAAATAATACAACATTCTTTAATAGCTCAATTAACCCTGGTTTAAGGTACAAATTTAACATAGAAGCCCTTATTACGAGTGACCTGGAATAATCCCTAATATACCCACCACCAGAATTATCAATCTCTGAGGTCGAGTTAATTCTAGGGGCGGGTAGATAATAGTGTTTCATGAATAGCATGCAAGAATTATTATTTCCATACCAATAACTGTATGCTCCCCCGTGTGTCATACAGAGATTGGCTCTCAGCAGCCAAAATGTCCTTGTGTGAAACACCACAATTCATAACTCCGATGGGCCGGGCAATCAAAGACCCTTGCTGCAAAAGGAGTGTGGTTCAAACTCTTTTATTGATGTTTTCTCTATTCATTTATAAACCGCAAGACTTAAACCTTTGGGCATCATGGAGTTGATAATCTAACAAATACTAGAAAAAATAGCAACATTCATGTCTGACAAAAGAAAGATCAACTAAATCGCCAAAGTATTTATAAACCGAATACTTTTTTGATCCTTGGAATATGGTGAATAATCCGCAGTTGAACAGCGATATGGAGGAAGTCTGTTCATGGTTTTAGGGAGTGAGAAAAAGAATTGTTCGTACAAACTCAAACTATTTTATCCATGCCTTTTCTTTTTGTAGAGTTGGTAACAAGCAACTCTTTCATCCTGTGTTCATGGGTCTGCTCCCATAGAAAAACTGGTTAGATGACGCTAAATTTAGCCCTCAAGCAGCCCAGAGACATTGGCAGAAACCAAAGAAAAGGAAAAAAGATCACGACCAATTACAACGAATAAAGACAATTTCAAATGCTATGGTTCCGTTGTAATGTTGTCAGTTCCCCGTTTGGAGAGCAAGGACTGTTAACGAGGCTGAAAACAAAAAGCAAACAATCTCGCATGCATTTAGCTAGTGAGCAGTCTGGCATCAGTCCCGGATCTATGGCTTCATCTGCAGGCCTGCCCATTCTCAACTCCCATCATTGAACATATTTTATAATTAGTGTTGTGCCGCTGTTGAATACTGATGTGCACAGAAGCTGAATATTAATGTGCCTCGAGCAGAGCGCCAGCATTTTCTGGCAATGTATACCCCACTTATAACACATGGTCAACAGTCTAGAAATTTATCTAAAAAGTCAATTGAGTGCACGTAAAATGTAAATAACAAAAATGAAAACGAAGCCATTTGAATGTTGCACATTCCATTACATCGCAGTAAAGACTGATTCGATTCATTCGATGTGATGCACGGCTTATGCCCCTAATAACTGCACCAGTGAGACCACTGACGATACTTTGCATCAAAAACAGGTACTGAATAAGGGGGTCAGATTTACTAACTTTTAGCCCAATCACTGTATTGCGCAAGGGGGAGAAAGCAGCGCAGAACCCTATTACTAAATAAGGCCTGCTGCTGCTCTATTCCCCTTCACTGGTGCACAAACAGGTTGCCTAGTGCCAGGCACCACCTTTGCCCTACGTTGCAAAGGTGTGTGCGTGATGTCTAGCACAAGTTGTGTACTGGAAGAATTCTATGCCTAGAGCATTTTAAAAACATTTCTCACTGGAAGTTTGCTGTACAGTGCAGTTCCCTTGTAATGTGAGAAATGTAGATCAGAAGCCTCTTTAAAAATAGACCCTCTCTTTAGAAAAGATTTATTGTTTCTCTATGATTTTTTACTTTATAGTTTTATTTATTTTCTTTTGCCATTTTGATATATCACATCTCACATCTCCTTTCAGGGTTTTAAATACCAACTCAACACTACAAATCATAAGTGTTGCAAAGACCAAGGTAAGGGGATATTTTTTATTTAGGTTTTTTAAATGAGTAATTCCAGTATTGATAAAACAATATCACAAGTGTCTCTTTTACAGAAGGAATTACTTTTAAAGAGGAGCCTGTCCTGATGAAGACATCTTTGAAACCTTAAAACAGACACTAGAGCATGAAACAGGAAACAACTATTACAACACAGACATTACATCATAATGCCTTTACTACAAATCCATTACAATGCCTATGCTATTGCAACACATGCTATTACAGTGCATGCCTTTACAACGCAGAAGGTATTACAACGCTTACCATTATAACACAATTTTAGGTAAGTTGTATAGGTAAGTAATGTTATTGATTTATTTTATAATTTTTACTTCATTTCGTTAAATGTAATGTATTTAAAAATGTATTATTAATATTATTAATGAATAAAAGTAATTCAAAAACAATCTTGATGGTGTAATACCCACCCTCTGGCACGGGATGTGAGGAAAATAGGGGTTTTGGGTGGGGGTGTGTATTTATACCCAAGTATTCATTTTACTACTGAGGTCTTAATTGATTTTATTTTTTAAAACTACATTTAAGTAATTTAAAAGTAAATAAAACCAATACTTTTGAGGGTGTAACACTGACCCTCTGTCACAGGATGTTAGGGAAATATGGGATTTGGGTGGTGGAGTGTATTAACAATTATTAATTTTAAAACCTGTGCATTAATTTATTTTTAATTTGGACAATTTTAATTAATTAACAACAATACTTAAGAGGGTGTAACACTCACACTTTGGCACCAAATATGAGGGAAATAGGGGTTTAGGGTGGGAGAGTAAAATACCCAGGTATTAGTTGTAATACCTGGGGAATAATTTATTGTAATAATTAATTTTAATTTTATTAATAAAAACAATACTTATGAGGGTGTAACACTCACCCTCTGGCACGGGATGTTAGGGAACTATGTGTTTTGGGTTTGTTTGTGTATTGATACCGAGATTTCAAATTTGATACCTAAGTATTTATTTATTGTAATTTTTCCTTTTTTTCAAAGTAATTTAAAAACTTTTGAGGGTGTAACACCCACCCTCTAGCAGGGGATGTAAGGGAAAAAAGGATTTTGGGTGGGGAGTATATTAATACCCAGGTATTAATTTTAATGCTTGAATATTAATTTATTTTAAAATTGTAAATTAATTTGATTTGAACAGACGCACCGACAGAAGGGCCAGCTGGTTCACCACCGACCTCCAGGCATCCAAGCAGACCTGCCGAAGCTTTGAGAAGAAGTGGCGTCACGAACAGACACCGGACAACCACGCTGCCTTAGAAAGAAGGCCAGCCGCAAGCACCACCAACTCATTCGAACCGCCAAAAGGACCTCCTTCAAGGAACGCATCAACAACAACGCACACAACAGCAAAGAGCTCTTCAACTTCGTGAAGGAACTCGCCAACCCCAGCTCCAGCTCCAACGACATCCTGCCATCACAAGACCTCTGCGACTCTCTAGACACCTTCTTCCACCGCAAGATCGCAGACATCCACGACAGCTTCAACACCCAGACCCCCCCTGGCAGCCGCCGACACCCCAAACTCACCGCCCCCCAGCCACACCGGCCTCCTGCTCTTCTGGAACCACGTCAACGACGACGACACCATCAAAATCATGAACACCACTCAGAACCATCCACTCCGGCTCACCATCCAACCCCTGCCCCCACCACATCTTCAACAAAGCAAGCTCCATCATCGCACCCCATCTCCGGAAGATCCTCAACAGCTCCTTCGAAACCGCCACCTTCCCAGAGAGCTGGAAACACGCCGAGATCAACGCCCTACTCAAGAAACCCAAGGCAGACCCAAAGTACTCCAAGAACTTCCGACCCATCTACCTGCTCCCGTTCCCGGCAAAAGTAATCGAGAAGATTGTCAACAGGCAACTGACCCACTTCCTCGAGGAGAACAACACCCTGGACCTGTCCCAATCCGGATTCCGCAGCAGCCACAGCACCGAAACCGCCCTCATCGCCGCCACCGACGACATCAGGACCCTGCTGGACAAAGGCGAAACCGTGGCCCTCATCCTCCTGGACCTTTCGGCCGCCTTCGACACCGTCTGCCTCCACACCCTATGCACACGCCTCCACGACGCGGGGATCCGCGACAAAGCCCTGGACTGGATCACCTCCTTCCTCACCGGCAGAACCCAGAGAGTCCGCCTCCCCCATTCCGATCGGAAGCCACCAAGATCACCTGCGGCGTACCCCAAGGATCATCCCTCAGCCCAACCCTTTTTAACGTCTACATGGCACCGCTCGCCAACATCGTCCGATCACACGACCTCAACATCGTCTCATACGGCGACGACACCCAGCTGATCCTCTCCCTCACCAAGGACCCCACCACCTCCAAAACCAACCTCCACGAAGGAATGAAAGCCGTCGCCGAATGGATGAAGAACAGTCGCCTGAAACTGAACTCAGACAAGACGGAGGTCCTCATCCTTGGCTCCACCCCATCCGCCTGGGACGACTCCTGGTGGCTGCACCGACACCCACCGACCACGCACGCAACCTGGGGTTCATCCTGGACTCATCACTTTCTATGACCCAGCAAGTCAACGCCGTCTCCTCCTCCTGCTTCAACACCCTCCGCATGCTTCGCAAGATCTACAGATGGATCCCCACCGGAACCAGAAGGACGGTCACCCAGGCCCTCGTTAGCAGCAGGCTGGACTACGGCAACGCCCTCTATGCGGGAACCACGGCCAAACTCCAAAAAAGACTCCACCGCATACAGAACGCCTCCGCACGCCTCATCCTCGACATCCCCCGCCACAGCCACATCACTGCCCACCTGAGAGACCTGCACTGGCTCCCCGTCAACAAGAGGATCACCTTCAAGCTCCTCACCCACGCTCACAAAGCACTCCACAACGCCGGACCAGCACACCTCAACAATCGACTCACCTTCTACACCCCGAACCGCCAGCTTCGCTCCGCCGACCTTGCCCTCGCCACCGTTCCACGCATCCACCGAACGACCACCGGCGGCAGATCATTCTCCCACCTCGCCGCCAAGACATGGAACACCCTCCCCATCCACCTGCGACAGACCCAGGACCTGCTGACCTTCAGAAGACTTCTCAAGACCTGGCTGTTCGAGCAGTAGCAGCACCCCCCCCCCCTTTTTAGCGCCTTGAGACCCTCACGGGTGAGTAGTGCGTTCTACAAATACACTGATTGATTGATTGATTGATTGATTGAATAATGCAAATACAATAAAACAATACTTTTGCATGTGTAACACCCATCCTCTGGTATGGGATGTGAGGGGAAATAGGGGTTTTGGGCGGGGAGTGTATTAATGCTCAAGTATTAATTTTAATACCTGGGTATTAATGTGTTTCATTTTTTGAAATACATTTTATTAATTTAAATACATTAATCAACACTTGTGAGGTGTAACACACACCCTCTGGCATGGGAGGTGAGGTAAATAGGGTTTTTGGGTGGGGGAGTGTTTTAATACCCCAGCACTAATTTTAATACCTGATCATTAATTTATTTAAATTTTGTAACAATTATTTTAGTTATTTAAAAGGATTTAAAACCAATACTTTTGAAGGTGTAACACTGACCCTCTGGCACGGGATGTTAGGGAAATATGGGTTTTGGGTGGGGGAGAGCATTAATACACAAGTACTATTTTTTTAAACCTGGGTATTAATTATTGTAAATATAAAAATACATTAGAAAAATCATAAAAATAGGTAAGCTTGTGTCACGGTGGTAACAGGTCAGCGGTTCAATCAGGTCACAAGCACACACCATCTCAGTATTCCACTTTCCAGGTATAACCGAGTGACTGGGAGACGGGTATGCTAGAGGGACTACATCTCCCAGCAGGCTCAGGGGCATACAGGAAGTGAGCCTGTGTACGATTGCGGACGGAGGGCAGGTTATAAGCCCCTCCTTGGCAATCAATCCGGGCTTGTCAATTTGGATTGCTTCGAGTTGCTGGCTCTACAGAAGAATTCTAGATTTCGTCTATTGCCTGCAGATCTCCGTCTACGCCGGCACACGGTCCGGCTTCCTTTGCCGCGGAGGATTCCGTGTGCCTTCTTCGTTCCTTCAGCGGCCCCTCCGAGCCGCTTCTTCAATTCCTAGTAAGGGAGTCTGTTCCGGTCTCCTGGATTTGGTCACGGCTGTCCCGTCCTGGATTTTCCTGGCGTACGAGGGGCGGCTTGCCTTGTGGGTTATTTTCTATTGTTTTTGGTGCACTGGACTATTTTTCTTCCCGTTTCCAGGCTCCTGTGACTTAACAGGGAGCACTTGCTTTGCGGGTGCCTTCAGTAACTACGAGACTTTCTTTGACCCCGTGTTCTGTGGGATTCATCTTATTCTCCTGGGGGAGAACATGATTCAGCATCTGGTGATGCAACTGGGTTCCTGAATCCATTCTGGACAATCTACCTGCCCTTTTGGATTAGGTGGCTCTCTCATGTTGCAGAAGTTCCCCGAGGCATTCGTGTGAAGCCAGTGGTCCCCGAGAGTATCCAGTTCCGTGCTGCTCTACCCTTGCAGCCTTTGTTATTTTATCCTATTTCCCATTTTCCTGTGGCGCTTCCGCATAGAGGGGTGATTAATCATACTCCTCATGTTGGTAGCATTTAGGGGAATAGAGGAAATGGCAGCTTTCCACCGGCATTCTAGCAGTGGGGGGCAGGTAATATGCTGCATTTTCGGGAGAGGCACCATATCCTTTCCTATTCCGCGCTACAAAAGCCGATGAGGGCAACCTTTTCTACTGGTGGGTTGGATTGAGGAACTCCTAAGGACGTTCTTCTAGGTGCATTGACACCAAAAGAACTCTGACTAGAGGTATCATAGGAATACTGGGTGTCGCCGTCTCAGATTCCTATTTTTAAACTTTTCTGCACTTATAACACGGTCCTGAAGAAACGCCACGGGATCCACTAGGGACCCTTAAAAGGCATGAAACATGTCGACCTAACTCTCTCACTCACCTTCATCACTGTTTCCCCTGCTGACAAACAGAACAGAAGGAAAACACTCACCCCTCTGATATAATATCTCTAGAGGCCTTCTTTGTCATCAGTTTTAACCTCACCACATGGACCCTAGAATAAAGGTTCTGTAGGGTACCAGTGTGGCGATTTTATCCACTCACCTTTCCTCTCTCACCCCCACACACCCGCACTCACAACTGCGGCGTTACTCCTAAAAAGAACTCCGACAAAGAGTCCTCTCGCGGGGCCCGTGGGGGAGTGCAGTGCCACCCCCAGGAGGAGCAACGCCCGATGATGAAGCATGACATCCGCATGGGTGCGTGAAGGCACTTTTTCCAAAAGGAGGAATTTCCCAACCTCCACACTACTCTGTCTCCAACCTACCCTGTAAGTAAGCTACTCACAGTCTTGCCCAACGACCATAATTGGCCTGCTCTTCTTCTCCTTAGGAACAGTTACCTACATGTGATTATTAGCTTTCCAACATCCCCGCCGGACCACTCAGCAGGTTAGTGATAACCAACTCTGGGCCCTGACAGCTTGTATACGTTTACGCACAATTTACTTTTAAAAATATACTGTAAACATTAAAATTATATCTGGAAGAAAAACATATTTTATTTTTTATTATAATAATTTAGTGGGAGACATAAAATGTAAATCTAATAAGATTTATTTATTTAAAAAAATATATAACAATGGTTTAAAATTGTGAAATAAATTAATTTTTTCCCACGCTTTTCTATTGAAGTCGATGGGAGAAATTGTCATTTTTTCCATTTTGCTTTCAGAGTTGACGTTCGCGGTTGTGTGTCTGTTTCTACAGTTGGTGGAGCGCCGCGGTCAAGATTGGAAGCAAGGAAGAGCTGTAGTCAGGTAAGACAAATTTTATTTATTAAATAGAGATTGTGGGTGGCATACTTTATTGTAAGGAGTGAGGAGGGAGGTAGTTAGATGTATGTTAGTACTAAGATGTATGTTTTGAATGTTTTAACCACCATTTTCATATCTATGCAGGTAGCGGTTGTAGACCCTCGTCGGGATAATTGCGTTTTAACACTTTTGGCCTGCAAAAAAATAAGATCAAAGAAAGATTAGGATTTCTTTTAAATCAAAGTATTAAAAAAGCAATATTTATTTTTTTATTTTTTTGCGACCCGTTTAAAAAAAAAAAAAGAAGAATACCATATTCACAGCAGTCAGAACACGTGGAAGTTTGGACAACATGGATGCCTTGGTTCGCCAACTGGATTTTGTAAACATTTTGGAATGTTTTTTATGGATTTTTTCTTAATGCTAGGTATTTTTGCAGCATGAGGAACTTTGGACTTTTGGATTTTGTGAATTGTTTCCAAGATTATTGATGTCATTAAATAGTGTGGACAGTGGATTGCATCAATGGATTTGTTATTGTTTTTTTGCCAAAAACCTTAACTTTTGGGGGATTTTTGGGGGGTATTTCGTTTTTTAGTAAATTTTGCAGCAGTGAATTTGCTGCAAAATATGGCTATGCCAATCTGTGTCTCCTTTGATAGCTTACAGCAGGTTTTGGATTGCTTCATGGATTATGGATTTGTAACTTTGGATTCTTGAAGTGCACAAGACTCTTGGTGGAGTGTAGTTGTTTACGAATAATCATGAGTTGAAGAAAGAAGACAACACCAGGTAAGAAAACTGACATTCCTTTAATTTGGAATTTGTTTTTTGAAAAATGCCAATTTAATTTTATAAATGATTTGCAAAACAGGCAAGTAAGATTGAATAGGTGTTAGTGCTAGTTAGAAATGTAGTATGTGTGCAATATTGTCTAGGTAGTCTGAAGCCACCATCAGTGAAAACTGTTGATTTTATCCCAATAGTCGCTCTGACATTTATTTTGTTCTTTTTGAAACGTGTGGTTTCAGACTACCAGTCAATGATTGTGCTATTTTTATTTCTTGGAAACTTTGCTCCTTCCTCAAAATTTCCAAGAAATGATAAAAGTTTGGATGAGGTTTTCAGACTGATTCGTTGAAGGAGTTGTGCAGTCCCTCTATGGCATTATTAGTCTTTGCTCATGACTCTATGCAGGTTGTGTAACAGTTCCACTTCACAGAAAATCTTGGATTCCTCCTGCGACCAGACCTGCTTAGATGGCCAATCCATGTATCCTCAGAGAAATTTAGTAAGGGAGCCAATTTGTCTTCGTTTGATGTAAAATACTCAGATTCTGTAATTGATGTGTAATATTCATCCACAATGTCAGGAGGAACAAAGTATAATGTTGTTATTTCTTTAACTCAAATTGCAGTTTACTGTCTGATATGTAATCCTCAACTAAGGATGTTTTTTGAATTTGTGGCCTGTGAAAAGTGAAAAAAACATCCTTGAATTTGAGTATTAGGATACCGTTTGGTTGTGGTGTTAATCATGGGTAATTCAAAATCAATTATCACTTTTCTAGGACTTTTATTCAGTTTTAGATTTTACCACAGTTACAAAATTCAGTGTATGTTGAGGTTTGCTTATCAGGGAGTAAACTGTACACTAAAGGAACTGTGGTTATCAATGTTGGTGTGAATAGTGTATATTTGGGTGAATAGATGGAGTGTGGATTTAACCCCTTCGCTGTTAGGCCTTCATCCCCCCACCCTGTGCTAAGCCTTTTTTTGGCTATTTGGGGTAGTTCGCGCTTAGGCCCCTGTAACTTTTTGACCACATAAGGTATCCATGCCTAATTTGCGTCCTTTTCTTCCAACATCATGGGGATGCTAAAGGTACCCAGGGTTTGTGGATTCACCTGGAGGGGACCCAGAAATTTGCCAAAATACAGCTAAAGTTTTTTTTGGGGGGGAAAAATGGGAAAAAAGTGCTGCAAATGAAAGCGTATGGTTTTTTCCCTGCAAATGGTATCAACAAAGGGTTTGTGGGGCTGAAATCCCCATTTTCCCAGATTTTAGGGACTGGCAGTCTTTTGTCAGAAAATTAAAAAATTTTTACACAGTTTTGGCATTTTCCTGGGATATAGCCTATTGTTGCTATTTTTTGTGCTTTCAACCTTCTTCCAGTTAATGGTAGAAATGGGTATGAAAGCAATAATTGATCCTGGAAAACTATACATTTTAGAAAAGTAGACAAACTTCTGAATTCAGCAAGCGGTCATTTGTGTAGATCCTTCAAGGTTTCTTTATAGAAACTAACAGTTGAATAGGAAAAATTGAAAATTAGTTGAAAAAACAGCCATTTGTGCCAACGTTTTCACCTGTAACTTCTTTTAATTGTGACAGCTGTTTGAAAGCAATATACCGTTACATCCGCTGGACCTTTCTGGTTGTGGGGATGTATAGGACTTGTAGGTTCACCAAGAACCCGACGAACCCAGAGCCAATAACTGAGCAGCGTCTTTCAATGGTTTTTTATTATGTACCGGGTATATAGCAATTAATTTGGGAAAATATATACATGGAAAAATTGGTATGAAAGACTCCTATGTATTTCTGAAATTGGAACAAAATATAGAGTTTATAAACAGATATTTGCACATTTCTGAAATTGTGAGTACCCATACTAGCATAAGAATTATAGGTCATTTTTCAAAATGACTTCTTTTTTACAAATTGTCTTTCATTTGCAAGGCAGAAATGCATCAAAAGTCAATAGGTAATAACAGTTGCTCTACAATTCTGTGTTACTCTAAGTCTCCCGATAAAAATGGTACCTCACTTGTGTGGGTAGGCATAGTGTCCGCGACAAGAAGCGGCTCAAAACACAACATGGACACACTTTATTTTTACAGTGAAAACTGACCCTTTTTTCGCAAAGTGCCTAGCTGTAGATTTTGAACCCTAGCTCTGCCGGCACCTAGGGAAACCTAGCAAACCTATACATTTTTGAAAACTAGATACCCAGGGGAATCCAGGATGGGGTGACTTGACTGGCTCTCACCAGGCTCTGTTACCCAGAATCCCTTGCAAACCTAAAAATTTGTCCCAAAAAAACACATTTTCCTCACATTTCTGTGGTGGAAAGTTCTGGAATCTGTGTGGATCCACAAAATTCCACCCACTCCGTGTTCCCCAAAGTCTTCCAAGAAAAATGGTACCTCACTTGTGTGGGTAGGCCTAGTGCCCGCGACAGGAAACGGCCCAAAACGCAACGTGGACACACCACATTTTCACAGTGAAAACGGACCCTTTTTTTGCAAAGTGCCTAGCTGTAGATTTTGAACCCTAGCTCTGCCGGCACCTAGGGAAACCTAGCAAACCTATACATTTTTGAGAACTATACACCCAGGGGAATCCAGGATGGGGTAACTCGATTGGCTCTCACCAGCTTCTGTTACCCAGAATCCCTTGCAAACCTAAACATTTGTCAAAAAAAACACATTTTCCTCACATTTCTGTGGTGGAAAGTTCTGGAAACTGCGTGGATCCACAAATTTCCACCCACCCCGCATTCCTCAAAGTCTTCAGAGAAAAATGGTACCTCACTTGTGTGGGTAGGCCTAGTGCCCACGACAGGAAATGGCCCAAAACACAACGTGGACACACCACATTTTCACAGTGAAAACGGACCCTTTTTTTGCAAAGTGCCTAGCTGTAGATTTTGAACCCTAGCTCTACTGGCACCTAGTGAAACCTAGCAAACCTATACATTTTTGAAAACTAGACACCCAGGGGAATCCAGGATGGGGTGACTTGACTGGCTCTCACCAGGTTCTGTTACCCAGAATCCCTTGCAAATCTCAAAATTTGTAAAAAAAAACACATTTTCCTCATATTTCTGTGGTGGAAAGTTCTGGACTCTGCGTGGATCCACAAAATTCCACCCACCCTGCATTCCCCAAACTCTTCCAAGAAAAATGGTACCTCACTTGTGTGGGTGGGTCAAGTACCCGCGACAGGCAAGGGCCCAAAACCTATTGAGGCGACATCAAAATTACCTATCACAAAACAACCTGGTTTTGCAACGGGGTCCCATGAGTTTTTGGCCCTGGGCTCGGAGGCCATCTAGGAAAACCTACCAAACCCACACATTTCCAAAAACTAGACACCCGGGGGAGCCCAGTGAGGTATGGCTTGCATGGGTCCCCCAACATTTTCCTACCCAGAATCCCCTGCAAACCTCAAATTTAGCTGAAAAAAATCAATTTTTCTCAAATTTCTGTGTGGAAGGTTCTGATTCTATGTGATCCACAAATTTCCTACCACCCAGCGTTCCCCCAGGTCTCCCGATAAAAATGGTACCTCACTCGCGTGGGTGGGTCAAGTACCCACGACAGGCAAGGGCCCAAAACCTATTGAGGCAACATCAAAATTACCTATCACAAAACAACCTGGTTTTGGCAAGGGGGTCCCATGAGTTTTTGGCCCTGGGATCGGCGGACATCTAGGGAAACCTACCAAACCCACACATTTCTGAAAACTAGACACCCTGGGGAGTCTAATGAGGTATGGCTTGCGTGGATCCCCCAAGTTTCCCTACCCAGAATCCCCTGCAAACCTCAAATTTAGCTGAAAAAATCACTTTTTTCATACATTTTTGCATGGGATCACCGTGCCGGCACAAATGTCCTACCACCCAGCGTTCCCCTTGATCTCCCGAGTAAAATGATACCTCACTTGTGTGGGTGTCCAAAGCAGAAATGGCTAAAATTGAATTTCTCTAAAAATGTAGCGCTTTAGAATTCTCGGTGCTATACCCTTAATCCTCTATGTTTTGGGCTCTTCCCAGTAACAGGCCTTGGCCCACCCACACAAGTGAGGTATCATTTTACTCGGGAGATCAAGGGGAACGCTGGGTGGTAGGACATTTGTGCAGGCACAGTGATCCCAGGCAAAAATTTATGAAAAAAGTGATCTTTTCAGCTAAATTTGATGTTTGCAGGGGATTCTGGGTAGGGAAACGTTGGGGGATCCACACAAGCCATACCTCATTGGACTCCCCAGGGTGTCTAGTTTCCAGAAATGTGTGGGTTTGGTAGGTTTCCCTAGATGGCGCGCAGCCCGGGGCCAAAAAAACAGGTGCCCCCCCAAAACCAGGTAGTTTTGTTATAGGTAATTTTGAAGTCTACACAGTACAATTTGGGCCATTTCCTGTTGCAGCCACTATGCCTACCCACACAAGTGAGGTACCATATTTATCGGGAGACCTGGGGGAACGCTGGGTAGTAGGAAATGTGTGGATCCACGCAGATTCCAGAACTTTCCCACACAGAAATTTGATAAAAAAGTGATTTTTTTAGCTAAATTTGATGTTTGCAGGGGATTCTGGGTAGGAATATGTTGGGGGACCCATGCAAGCCATACCTCGCTGGACTCCCCAGGGTGTCTAGTTTTCAGAAATGTGTGGGTTTGGTAGGTAATTTTGATGTCGCCTCAATAGGTTTCGGGCCCTTGCCTGTCGCGGGTACTTGACCCACCCACGCGAGTGAGGTACCATTTTTATTAGGAGACCTGGGGAAATGCTGGGTGGGAGGAAATTTGTGTCAGCCCGGTGATCCTACAACTTTCCCACACAGAAATTTGGAATCAAATTGATTTTTTCAGCAAAATGTGAGGTTTGCAGTGGATTCTGGGTAGGCAAATGTTGGGGGATCCACGCACGCCATACCTCATTGGACTCCCCAGGGTGTCTAGCTTTCAGAAATGTGTGGGTTTGGTAGGTTTACCAAGATGGCCGCCGAGCCCGGGGCCAAAAACTCAGGTGACCCCCCTTGCAAAACCAGGTCCTTTCAAAATAGGTAATTTTGATGTCTCCACAATACGTTTTGGGCCCTTCCCTGCCGCGGGTACTTGGCCCACCCACACAAGTGAGGTACCATTTCTATTGGGATACTTGGAGAAATGCTGGGTGGTGGTAAGTTTGTTGTCTCTTTCTGAAGCGTGAACATTTTGGCACAATAATGCAAGGAAAATGTGACAGTCACATTTTGAGGTTTGCAGGACATTGTGGGTAAGATAATCCTGCTGGGATCCACAAAAGAGACATCACCATGTACTCCCATGGGTGTTTAGTTTACGACAATATCTACAGTTGGTAGGTTTTTCTTAGATGGAATGTACACCTTGGCAGAGAGACAAAAAAGACAAATATTACTGCACAACCATTTATTCCTCAAACACACACACATACTGGTTGGATTTGGCACGAGGGTGAGTGATGGTTCAGTATATAAAATTTTATTAACAAGAGATTTCACAAAAATGAAATTATTATTTATTATTATTAGGATTTGTAATGCGCAACAAATCATCCCCAAAGGGATCTCTCGGCGCCCTTGGCTGCACACTACCGGTAGCTTATGACAATATGGCAATTAGAACAACCAAGTTTTAAGCTGCTTCTTAAACTGCACCAGAGTTGTGCAGGCTCGTATCTCATCTGGTAGTCTGTTCCAATGGAAGGGGGCAAGATGAGAGAATGCACACCCACCCGTATTGATTTTACTAATTTTACAGGGACAGAGCAGTTTCCGATTGCTCGACCTAAGTTGGCGTACAGGGACATAAGGGATTAACTTCTTCCTTAGGTACGCCGGGCCAGTCCCCTGCAGTGCTTTAAACACTATAGTCAAGAGCTTGAACACTGCTCTCTTCCTAATGGGCAGCCAGTGCAGTTGTTGCAAGAGAGGTAGTGACGGGGTGCGAACTGGTTTGTTGAGAGCCAGCCTCGCTGCTGTGTTTTGAACAACTTGTAGCCTCGATGCAAAATCCTCCAGCATGTAGACATCTCTCCTGTCTGAAAACTTCACAGCTAGAAGTTCCTCGCTACGCAACGCACTGCACTGTCCCCGCACAAGCTTTTGACAAACAAGTTCTTCTGGGAAACCTTTACGGTTAGAGCGGATTGTGCCACAAGCAAAAGTGTCCACTTTGGCCAATTCCCTGAACAACTGCACACCAGTGTAGAAGTTATCTACATATAAATGGTGACCTTTGTTAAAAAGTCCTCTACCAAGTTCCCACACAATTTTCTCAGTCACTCCAAAAGTAGACGGACAACCAGGGGGGTTAGTCCTGGATTCCTTACCGGTGTACACCCTGAAATTAGAGACATATCCAGTCCTACTGTCACACAGCATATACATCTTAATTCCATAGTGTACCCTCTTACTAGGAATGTATTGCCTAAAAACCAAGCAGCCCTTGAACAAGACCAAAGACTCATCCACTGCTATTTCTTTTCCTGGAGCATAGATCTCAGAAAATCGATCTACAAAGTGATCAATGACAGGCCAAATCTTAAAAAGGCGGTCACAAGCAGGGTGATCTCGTGGCAACGCTAAACCATTATCGACAAAATGCAGCATCCGAAGTAGAAGCAAATACCGATCACGACTCATGACTGCCAGAAATATAGCCGTTGCCATCAAGGGACTAGTAGACCAATAATAAGACATTGATGGCTTCCTTAGCAAGCCCATCAAAAAAGTTAAACCAAAGAACTTCTTCATCTCTTCCAGATTTGTGGGAGTCCACCGGGTAGCTCTAGAGTGGGGCCTAAGGCTGGCACTGTTGTCCCTCAAAAACTGTTCGGCATACAAATTAGTCTGCTCAACAATCTCTGCCAAAAATACATCGTCCATAAACAACTGAAAAAAATGTATCGGCAAAACGTTTTCAGTATTCACTCTACACCCTGGAACACCAGTAAAGTCTGGCAATGCCGGCTGCACCATGCCTGGGGCAACCCAGAGGTCAGCACTTCCAACGGGAAGCCTTGCAGCCCCAGGCTGCAGCCCAGATGCCTCTTGCTGCACTATCGGCACATCAATGTCCTCCTCTAAAATAGACACTTCATCCGCACTAAGAGTAGCTTCATCCGCACTGAGAGTAGCTTCATCATCCGATGATTCCTCGTGGACAGAAAACTCACTGCCTTAATCTTCCACTCCCTCCTCTGCCTCAGATGCAGAGTCAGTCTCTTAACCATGGTCAGAGGAAGACTCAAAAAGCATACAAACAACCTGCTGAGCAGTAATCCTGTGGCTAGCCATTATCCTTACTAAGAAAGGAGACTGCACAAACAAGTCAACAACAACCAACACTGTGCAAAATAAGTAAGTAAAAAAAATGTGTGCCTTTATCACAAAGATCTATATACTCAAAAACTATACGATTCACTTGCAAGAGACAGCTACACTCACCAGCACCTACTCTGCAGAGACACAGCAAAAACAACGATATCCCACTAGAAAGAAAAAAACAAAACCAATTACTCACAAGACAACAAAATACACATCGAGCACAAATGCAAAAAGATTTTGACACTCAAAAACAGAAGCCAAACATACTGCTATTATTACACCATTTGCAAAAAATTCATGCAGGGAAATGAAACTCATTTACATTGTACAAAAAATGTCTCTTACCAAACACATGCAACTACACAAACAGCAGAGCCACCAGTAATGAAACCGCAACCTGGAACAGTCTAAAGAGCAAAAGCCTTGAACTAGAACAAAAGGGAGAAATAAAGCATTACAATTGCAATTCACAAGAAATAAAACAATTAACATTATAACACGCTATGTCACTACCCAAATGGTCAATCTGCCAGATGGGCCTTCAAATAGGGCTGAGAAAAATGGGGGGTGATCTTGCCGAAGGGATCGGGTGAGGTTGTCTGCCAGGCCGATCTGTCCCCCAGGTGGGGCAGAAAACAGCAGACAGAAATGTGCCCCCTTGCAAAAGAAATAAATCCCTGGTGCCTAGTAGGGCTTTCTGCCTCCCCCCTCCCGCCTAGGGCAGAAAGGCCACAAAAAGGGGCAGATCTGTCCCCAGGAGGGCTGAAAAAACATTAACCAAATGTTACCCCCTTGGAAGCAACCATGTCGCTTCCATTACACACAAAACAAAATCCCTGGTGCCTAGTGGGGTTTTCTGCCCCCCCGGGGGCAAAAAGGCCCCCAGAAAAAACATACACAATGCATCAGCCCCCTGGAAGCGACTCTTGCCCAAGGGGTCGCTTCCATTTCATTTAAAATAAACTCCCTGGTGTCTAGTGGGGCTTTCTGCCCCCCCCCGGGGGCAGAAAGGCCAAAAAAACAGGCAGATCTGCAGAATACACATATAAAAAATATTTGCCCCCTAGAAGCGACCCTTGGCCAAGGGGTCGCTACCATTACAATTTAAAAAAAGTCCCTGGTGTCTAGTGGGATTTTCAGCCCCTTTGGGATCAGAAAGATGAAAAAATGGGCCGATCGGCCACCAGGGGGGGCAAAATTAACATACAAAAAAAATCTGCCCCCTGGAAGCGACCCTTGCCCAAGGGGTTGCTTCCATTTTAATTTTTTTAAACTCCCTGGCTCTAGTGGGCTTTTCTGCCAACCCTGGGGGCAGAAAGGCCAAAAAACCCAGCCGATCTGTCCACTGGAGGGGCAGAAAAGTCTAAAAAATAATGTGCCCCTTGAGGAAGCGACCCTTGCCCAAGGGGTCGCTTCCATTTTAATTTTAAAAAACGTCCCTGGTGTCTAGTGGGGTTATCTGCCCCCCCCCCCGGGGGCAGAAAGTCCCAAAAAACGGGCCCTCCCTGGCTCTAGTGGGCTTAAAACCCAGCCGATCTGTCCCCAGGGGGGGCAGAAAAGTCTTAAAAATATAGTGCCCCTTGAGGAAGCGACCCTTGCCCAAGGGATCGCTTTCTTTAAAAAGAAAAGAAATCCCTGGTGCCCAGTGGGGGCATTCCTGCTGCATGATTGCGACGCCATGCATGATCGTGCATCAGGAATGGCCTGCATTGAGACATCAGGGGAGAGGAAAAACTCTTTCCTCTCCCCCGATGCCTCAATGCATCCCAATTTCCCCCCCCCGCCCCACCGGAGCAAGGAAACTTACCTGTTTCCTGCTGGAAACACTGGAAGCAAATGGCTTCCAGTGCGTCCGGCTGCTCCTGATGACGTTGGCGCGCGCTCTGCGTGCTGACGTCATGGGATTGCCTGGAGGCGGGGTCGGGGGTGGCAGCGGAAACTCTTCCGCTGCCACCCCCCTTTGTGGGGGCTAGATGGGCTGCCCATGGGGGGAGCGCCAGCACTTCCCCCATGGGTGGGTGCCATGACGGAGCGGTTCCGTCATGAGCACATGCCCACCGTTGCTCATGACGGAACCGCTCCGTCATGAGCATAGAAAGGGTTAAAGTAGGCCTGGGTGGTAAACTCAGCTCCGTTTGCGGAGATTTTGCAGTTTTCTGCACTCCGCGCTTCACAGAGCTCGCGGAGTGCAGAAAACTCCGCTCCGCGAGGTGCAGCAGAGTTTTTTTTCAACAGCACGAGCTGCTGCTCGGGTAGAATTTCTACCCGAGCGGCAGGAAGACCAGCGCCAATGGCAGTTCGCACTGCACTCCGCTACTTGCAGAACTCTGCTGAGTTTTTTTGTCACTTCGCAGAGTTCCGCGTAGCGAAACTCCGTGAACTATGCCCAGGCCTGATTTAAAGGTCCCATACATCATCCAAATATCACTAGTATCCAATTTTACAAGGTTATGGGGTGTGCTAAAGATTAGTATCCTTTTCTGAGGGTTTTTGTTGTCATGCAAGAAAAAGGTTCCATTAATAACGGTTACAGTTAGTTCAGGAGGAATGTTAATATCAGAGTATGTTTGGGGTGTTACACATTGGGGGTTACGTGCCTGTTTTTTTCTTTGGATAATTCGGCATAGATTAGGAATTGTGGGCATACAACTTACTACATGCAGTGCTTAATTTGAGCCGGGGCTTTCCGGTGCTAAGCACCGGCACTTAGTTGGTTTCCGGTGCTCGGCACCGGCACCTAATTGTCAACACCACACTTAAAACAGTCCACCACATGGTGGCGCTGCTCATCTAATTTAGAGATGAGCAGAACAACGGTAGTTTAGGAATACAATATACATTAAAATTGCTAATACCTGCCTCCCCAGCCATTCCTTTAGCTTTGGGGACCTGGAATAATCTGAACTGTCGCATTTACATGCGAGAGAGATGGTTACTAGTTGTTTTGGCAGCGATGACAAGGGCGATGGGTGGTGCAAGCTGCAGTGGCCTCCTGGTCAGAGCCCTAGCACTTAATATTTTACAAATTAAGTACTGACTACATGCATAGGAATGTCTTGGGATACCTCCCGCAAAACTGCGCCACAGGGTCATTGGAGGTGGATGCAAGGACTTTCATTTGATTTATGTTTTCTCTAACCTCGATCTTCATTGCAGAGGCAGAGTGGTTATGCTCTGTGGTCCTTTCAACAGTGTCACCAAGAGTAACCGTTCTGCCTGTGCAATGGGACGATTAATACTGCACACACCTCCAACGACTCCTTGGCTCAGTTAATCTCCCCTTACAATAAAGGTAGCAAACGTACTTTAGTAATCGATTGGCTCTGTTGGACTTGATGTATGTTGCCTCTCTTCCAGTTGCCATATTGATTTTCTTCTGAAAAAAAGAAGTCAAAATGTGATTATGTGTTATTCTAAATTTGAAATTTTTATTGTTTCCAACCTGTAAAAAATCTGGTTAATATTTCTTTGACTGCCTATAGACTTTTCTAAGAACATGTTGTTTATTCTATTGCTTGACTGTGATTTTGCCAGCTATAATTTAGTACTATGGTTGGAAGTTGACACATGCATCAACCAAACGATCCCACGCCAACCCCCTAAGCAGGACCCCCCTCATTGGGTGAGAAATCTAAATCAGATTCCACATCAACCAAACGATCCCACGCCAACCCCATAAGCAGGACCCCCCTCATTGGATGAGAAATCTAAATCAGATTCCCCTGGACGACTTGGAGGAAAGAATAAGCTCTCTCCTACCTATCTCCTCGGACGAACTCTCCACTACAGAACTCACCGCTCACTACAACACCACTATGACCTCCATTCTGGACCAAATAGCCCCCTTAAAACAAAAAAGAGCCAAGACCATCCCCTCCAGATCCTGGTTTAACACAGACATAAACGCCGAAAGAAGACAACTCAGAGCAGCAGAAAGACTCTGGCAGAACAATCCGTCCCAAATCCTCCTGGACCAACTCAAATCATCACGCAGGAAGTACAAAAACCACATCAAGTGCAAAAAAACTTCCTTCTTTTGCAATGCTCTTGAAAACGCAGAAAACAGACCCAAAGAACTCTTCACCCTCATCAGGCAACAAACTTCCAAGCCCCCCACATCCTCAACACAGGCCTCTAAAGCCCTATGTGAGAACTTTGCCAACTTCTTCAATGACAAAACCTCCAAGATTGAGCTCTCCCTGGATGTCAACCACAGCCTCCTCCATAGGAGCTCGGCCCCTGGGCAGTAGCGGCTCGTGGAGGGAGTGCTGCGAGGCGGTGGGGCGGGCGGGGGAGGAGCAGGGTGGGGGGTAGACCACGGCATACGGCCGAACAGAGGTAAGTAAACAAATAATTAATAAAACAAATTTCATTGCGCGCGCTGCATTGCCAAATGCGATGCAGCGCGCGCAACGAAATTTGTTTTATTTATTTATTTGTTTACTTACCTCTGTTCGGCCATATGCCGTAGTTTACTACCCCCAACCCTGCTCCTCCCTGCCCCGCCCCACCGCCCCGCAGCACTCCCTCCACGAACCGCTACTGCCCCTGGGCTAGAGGGCAATTCACCCAATCACCCCCCAACCATTGGAAGTCATTCACCCCCTTATCCAAAGCAGAGATAGTCAAACTGATCTCCACCTCTAAACCCTCCTCACTCGCCTTGGATCCTATACCTGCCCAACTGGCCAAAAAGCTAAAACTCTCCCTAGCACCGCTCTGGACCAAGATCATAAACAGCTCCCTGAGCACCGGAGTCATACCTGAATGCCTCAAAGTTGGCCAAGTCACGCCACTACTGAAAAAACCGAGCTTTGACACCAATGATTTGAACAACTACAGACCCGTCTCCAATCTCCCTCTCCTGGCCAAAACCATGGAAAAGTGCATTCTCCTTCAACTGACTAAACACATGGACAACATCAACCTTTTGGACCCCCACCAATCGGGCTTCAGAAAAGGATGTAGCACAGAGACAGCGATCCTTAATGTCATAGATGACATACACAAGTCCCTCGATACAGACCAATGCTGCCTACTTATCCTCCTGGACCTATCGACAGCTTTCGATATGGTGGACCATCAACTACTCTTTAAGGTACTCCAGGAAAGGTTAGGGGCTGAAGAGGTGGTCCTACAATGGTTCGGCTCCTTTCTCCAGAACCGATCACAAAGAGTCCAAATCAAAAACTTCTCGTCGGACCTACACCCCGTCAGCAGAGGTGTCCCTCAAGGATCAGTTCTCTCCCCACAACTTTTCAACATCTACATGGAACCCCTCACCACTATACTTAAAAAATCCTACATTCCCTTCCACCTCTATGCTGGTGACACCCAGATCTATCTCGAAACCTCCTCCATTGAAGACGTTCAGAGACTCAACGACACTCTGAGAGAAGTACAACACTGGCTCGCATCAAACCACCTGAAACTGAATCAAGACAAAACGGAAATCCTCCTCATTTCCAACAAAAAGAAAACCCCCCAAGTCGCAGAATGGCTAAAAGCAACCGACGCTCTCAACGGCAATCTCATCCTGGCTGACTCCGTAAAATCGTTAGGAATCACCCTGGACCCAAAATTAGGCATGGACAAAAACATCAAGACCACCGCAAAGAGCGCCTTCCTCAACCTGAAATTACTCAACAAAATAAAACCCTTCATCCCGACCAACGACCTCAAACAAGCGACGCAATCCTTGGTGCTATCCAGACTAGACTACGGGAATGCAACCCTCACAGGCACAGCAAAAACACACTTAGCTCCCCTCCGTTCAACTCTTAATGCAGCAGCAAGAATGGTCACCGGAGTAAAGAAATATGAACACATCTCTGTGTGCCAGTTTCAAAACTGCCTGCCTCACGCACAAAGCCCTCCACACAGGGAAACCCGCCTACCTGGCCTCCAAACTCAGGGAGGCCGGTCAGACAAGGAGCCTCAGGAACTCCAACACTCTACTCCTCATCCCGCCAAAAACCCGCAAACAAAAAACCGCATCCCGATCCTTCTCTGGAAATGCACCCAAAATTTGGAACTCCATCCCAGTCCATATCAGGACCACCCCCCGCTTTCTAAAATTCAAAAGGCAGCTCAAAGACCTCTTCCTCAAGCGTTCTCTCCCAAATGGATAGATTGCCACCAAAACTCACAAGCTCGCACTCTGTGGCACATTGACACTAAGACCTCTACCTCATTCCTATCCTGACTCCTTCCTATTATCCCCCCCCGATCGGAAGGAGGCGTGGCCTGAACCACTATGCACACTCCTACGAGATTATGTGACTTCCCAGCCTCTAGCGTTGTACAACGCGTGAAGACTTCCAATGCACCTTGAGGCATCCTGTTTACTACTGCTATACTATGTGTTTTCCTCGTTACAAAGTGTTGTAAAGCGCTTTGATACTTTCGGGTCTGGCTAGCGCTATATAAAACTCCTTAATAAATAAAGAATAAATAATACGTGAAGCGACATGAGACACTGTACAGACTACTGTGATAACATATCTTACGAATGACATTGTTGCTCTCTACGACGAGGCTATGCAATGTGTCATGAGCCACTGTACATATTACTGTGTTAATGTATCATACGAGTGATAAGGCTGTAAAGCGCTCCGACACCTTCGAGTCTGGCTAGCGCTATATAAAACTCTCAAAATAAATAAAATAGACCTGTGAAAAGAAAAATAGGTACTTTAAATAGTTAATGTATTTAGCTTCACCTTAGTTAGGTTCCTTTGTCTGATTGCTTGTCCTTTTAGTGGTTTAGGACTTTTTCCAGGTGATATGGCTGACTTGGTTTTTTCCCTTCTGGGTGTTGTTGGGTAGGTCTGAAAGGAAAAGTTGACATTAACAGAGGTTTTTACTTTGATTGCTAGGTCAGCTTGTTTTTGCCATTTTTGTACTTGTTTTTTTAAAACAGATTGCTGTTTGTCTTGCTTTTTGGATACTAAAGAGAAATGTTTTGGCTAGCTTTGGCTATAACTTTAGGTTATTCAATTATTTTACCTTTCAGGTTCATCTGCGTGTTGAGCAGGTGCTGGTGATTATGGTTTGGAGTCCAGCTGACGGTTTTGTTAATTTTTAATGTTTATTTCACTGAACCTGTGAAAAAAAAGTATAATGACTCTATGTTCCACTGTTAATTGATTACATTTCATAAAGCAACAACTGAATAGCACCTTCCCTGAGGCAAGCACCCAGCGGGGTTAGAAAAGCAATTTTGCCCCCTGGCACTGAGCAGCACCTTCCCTGAGTCAAGCACCCGGCGGAGTTAGAATAGTAATTTTGCCACCCAGCACTGAGCAGCACCTTCCCTGAGGAAAGCATCCGTCGGAGTTAGAATAGTAATTTTGTCCCCCACCAATGACCAGCACCTTCCCTGAGGTAAGCACTCAGTGGATTTAGAATAGTAATTTTGCATCCCACCACTTACCAGCACCTTCCCTGAGCCAAGCACACAGCAGAGTTAGGATAGATTTTTAGCCTCCCGCCACTGTCCAGCACCTTCCGTGAGGCAAGCACATGGCAGAGTTAGAGTAGTAATTTTGCCCCCCAGCATTGACCGGCACCTTTCTTGATGCAAGCACTCATTGGAGTTAAAATAGTAATTTTGCCCCCCAGCACTGACCAGCACCTTCCCTGAGGCAAGCACGCGGCAGAGTTAGAATAGTAATTTTGCCCCCCAGCACTGACCAGCACCTTCCCCGAGGCAAGCACCCAGCGGAGTTACAATAGTAATTTTGTCCTCCACCACTGACCAGCACCTTGCCTAAGGCAAGCACCCGGCAGAGTTAGAATAGTAATTTTGCCCCCACCACGGATCAGCACATTCCCTGAGGCAAGCAGCAGGTAGAGTTAAAATTGTAATTTTGCCCCCCCCACCACTGACCAGTACTTTTCCTGAGGCCAGCACCCGGCGGAGTTAGAATATTAATTTTGCCCCCACAACAGACCAGCACCTCCTTCCCTGTGGCAAGCAGCGGGTAGAGTTACAATTGTAATTTTGCCCCCCACCACTGACCAGTACCTTCCCTGAGGCAAACACCCGGCGGAGTTAGAATATTAATTTTGCCCCCAGCTCTGAACAGCACCTTCCCTGAGGTGACGGATTTTAAAAACATTTTACAAAAGAAATAGTTTAGTGTAAACTTACAGAAGTTTTTCCTCAGGTATTTTTTTTTCAAATTGGAATGCTGTATGTTTATGTCGAAATTTTGTGAATTTATTAGAAAAATAAAATTAATTTTAGGTTTGGGGATTATTTCACTTCTTATTAAATGTGATTTGTGTTAAACATTCACTTACTTACGACAATTGATGGAAATTCGATTAATGCATCTCTAAGTCCAAAATCTGTGAATTTATGAGAAAAATAAAATACATTTTAGGATGTGGGATTATTTTGGAACAAATTAAATGTGATTCCGTTAAACTTTCACTTACTTCAGTTAACGGATGGCAATTTCAATGCTGTATGTTTGTGTCCCAGATCTGTGAATTTATTATAAATGTAAATTTAATTTTGGGTTTGGGAATTATTTGTCTTCAAATTAAATGTGTGTTTCATTTAAAACTTTCACTTACCCCAGCGCCTTGAGACCCGTAAGGGTGAGTAGCTGTGCTATATAAAAACGGACTTACATTTTTACTTACTTCAGTCAATATATGGCAATGTTTGGAATCCAAACTATCACTTGTCTCCTTTTTCTCCAGCTGCATGTGGTCACCAGGGAAGTCAGTGTACCACTGAGCACAAAATGGCGGACGGCTGAATTTAAACGTTTGTTAGGGGTTAACAAAAATGTAAAAGAAAATATGTTTTGAAATGGATATTTCTGCGTGATTCAGAACCTGACAGAATGTATATTTACTATGTAGGGCACGATACCGATCTCGTTAGGAAAGCCCTCTGTACAACTCGGATCCAGAGGGCTTTCCAAGCGAGACGTGCTCCTGGAGTCCGAACGAGCATGATGCTGCCGTAAGCTTACGGACTCGGTTCGCTCAGACTCCCATTGAACTCTATGGGAGCCCGTGTACAGACGCGTGCACAGGCTCCCATGGCAGAAAAGGGGTGGGTGGGGAAAAGCGTACACCCTGTGGTGGGCACCCAATGGTGCCCGCCACACTGTGCATGCCTGGATCGGGAGGACCCATGGGCACACCCCCGTGACAGATTCAGAGGGCCCCGGGTGAAGGGGGGCCTGCTACGGCCCCCCTGAAGTACGCTTCCGACAGCCGTTTCGTCTCGCTGAGACCGAGGCGAAGCGGCTGTCCAAATCGTGCATTGTACTCGCTTGGTCGGCATACGGCTCCATAGCGAAGCACGATTCGGCTACGAGCGAGTCGTTCGGACAGGTTCGGGTCCCGGAAACGATTCAGTCGGCGCGTACACGATCTTCGCATCGTACTTGGTCGTTCGGACTTGTGTACGATTTGGTCATAAACAAGGGCTACAAATAGGATCTGGAAAAGCCAAATCCAAATCGGAGGCCTTCCGAACGACATCAGAATCGTGGCCGTAGTGTGTAAATGGCAGCCATTTTGAGGAGACCTTGGCTGTACAGTTATAGTGGAAAAGTGGAAGGACACCAGTTTCTTGTGCATTGGAATGTACATGCTGGTTTTGCCATTGACTGTACTAGTGTTTTTATTAAAAATTTTGATGTCTACTTGTATTTATTCACATCCTCAATTTTTTTGCTTTTTTATGTTTGTAATATACCAATATTTTTTTTTTTTTTTTTTTTTTTTCCGGGAGCATCAAAGTTAATTTAACGTAGGTTGAGTATAATGCGTTGTAATGGTATGCATTGTAGTGGTATGCGTGGTGATGTTATGCGTTGTAATGGTACTTTTAATGTATCCCTATGAACCTGCATTGTAATGGATTGCGTTGCAAAATCATGTTTTGTAATGATAGGTGCGTAGTAAAGTTCACGTTTAAAAGTATGCGTTGCAATGATATGCGTTGTAACGTCATGTATTCCTTGAAACATGTCGACATACCCTGGAGACCCTATATGCAACATGAATGGACTTGAGCCCTGAGACTCAATAACAGAATGGACTAACACACATATAAAGAATATTGAAGGGGATCTCTGTTTGTATCCTCGGGAGCTTTTGTGAACTGGGTTTAAACTGAACTGTTAACATGAACTGGGTTTAAAAAATGAGGTCTGATTTTTGATCATCTGATTATTCAAATACCAACAATCCAGTTCTGCCAAAAATGTGTTGAGTCCTACAGGAATGTCTACACGTATTCCAACTCATTAAGGAAATTATATAAACCCTGCCAACCTCTTTTCTCACTCTTCATATTAGCCCAATAAAAAATATTTAGCACTCCATGCCACTTGAGATTATGCTGAAATAAGCATATCAGAAAAAGAATTGTGCATGATAGTACACCTCTTCACTCAACATCTAAATTTGCATTCTAAAAACACTACCTGAATTTGTGTCTGAGCCTGTGCAAAATTGTAACTATATTGGCAAAATGTGCAATATTTGAGAAACTTTTCAAAATATCCTAAAATTGCCCCAAAATGTAGTCTTTTGTGTGCCTTCTTTTACGCATGGTATGCCCCAACATGATATTTTCTGTTCACATACCATCAAACCAATTGAACTTAATTTCACATGATTTTCCTAAAATCCCATGAAAGTATATAATTTCACACACTTTATCCTGTGATGATGTTGGCTTCTGTATGCTAGAATTGGTTTACTAGGAATGCAGTGACTCAAACACAGGAACTGTGTCTTGATTAGGTGAATTGTGTCAGAATTTAAGAAAGCAACATTTTCAAACCACACATTCATGCAAGATGATGCAACACTAGAGAGCCTCTCTTAATTTCAATCTAGACACCATGTGATAACTGCTTGCAGTGGCATGAAGTTCTTTGCCACAATGTGCTTAATGACATATCAAAAGTAGCCGTGAGCTGGGCACAGAATCTCATATTGTAAGAAATTGGTAATTAGTTGGTGGTTAACTACCCACCTCAAATATTAATCACAATCCTTGTTAGTGTGAGTCACCAAAGTCAAAAATGTAATCTGAGCTGAACCCCTTTTGGTTGCTATTGCACAGAGCAGACAAGCTTTTGGTTAGAGAATATCCAGTACCAAAACAGGAATAATGTCAAAGCAGGAAAATCCCAAAGCAATTTAGAAGCATAGAGTACATTTTAATAAATAAAATGTCATGAAATGCCAATAAGGGGAACCGGATATGTGAATTTTTAAAGTTTAAGATTTATAATAAAGCCAAAAAGCATTAAGGGCCAACTACTGCTATCCAGTTGATCTTGACTGTCACCTAGGCGCAAGTTAAGGCTGACCGTGATGGAGTGGGGTTTGATACAGAACTCAAGTTTGACCTGTTCTAAGTTTTTCCTTCAGTCGTAGGGCCCTCTTATGATGTCGGTTGGAAACCCTACGACCTGTGGTCGGAGGCTTTCCAACCGACATCATCGATTCCACTTTTGACCTCCGCATTACAATGCTGGCAGTTGAAGGTGAAACCGGCTGGTCATTCCGGCTGGATTCCGACGGGCTCGGAGGCCTCACCTTAATCCCTAAGGACGGCGTTTCCGCAGGCTTTCCATGTAGGGCTTTCTGACATGGAAAGTGACTTTGGGGGCCCCTACAGGGCCCCCATTCCTCCACGGCCTCCGGTTGGGGGCAGAGGGGGCATAGGTGCCCCCCTGTTAATCCCTGCCCCGGTGGCAGGCACCTTGAGGGGCTTGCCTCGCGGTGCAGGGATTAACAGAAACTCCCATTTCTCTATGGGAGCTTGTGCTGCGGCCGGTTTATTGCTGCAGCACAAGCTCCAATTGAGAAATGGGAGTATGCGACCGCACCATGTGTGGTCGCATTGTAATAGCAGTGTCAGAACCACCAACCAGAGGTCGGTCGGTGCCGATACCGCAACAGTGTCGGGGAGACGTGAGTCCGCCCGACATCATAATCAGGCCTTTAGTCTCTGAAATGGAAGTTAAACATCCTCAGTAGGGCAAGTCAGCAGGCTGCTGCTGAAGAGGGCTCCATTACATTGAATAGCAATTGGAGGAGGTCCTGGTGAAGCTATTGACATTTGGCTGAGAAGCTCATAGAGAGGGAAGTTTGAATTTTGTACCCAAGGAAGGTGCCTCCCTTCTCGGAGCTCAAATTTGATGAAGCAAAACTTTTACGTTTTAAGGGTTTTCCTAAGGCTATGCAGTTCAGTTCTGCATTTGGTTTAGAGATCAAGTGCATTCAAATTATCTAGGGACAAGTAACCTCATCTTTTAGTACCACTGTGGCATTCAATTCACACCTCATTTGATAATTCAGAGAGTAGTTGGTGAATTAAGGTTCCAGTTTGACACCTAGGGTGCGGTACTAATTTCAACAGACATTATGGCCATTGTCCTGATACACTGGATGCATAGAACTTTGAACCTGATTCTTGCATTCACTGGGTGCCAGTAGAGAACATTCAGATCTGTTTTATCTCGTGACGCTCTAGTTAAGGCGTATTTTTGTGTTGATGCATTTGTAGTCTGTTAATGAGTGTTTGTGGGAGCCCTTTCTAAATTTAAGCAGGACATCAATAGGGCTCTCTTTTGCTCCAACACATGGTCGCTTTGGAAGAGCAGTAGAATATATTGGAGAGAGTGTTATAGAATGGTGCCTTGACCATTCTACAGCAAAAGAGATTAGAATCAAATATGACTCCTGAATACCTTACTATCCCATATATGGCCTCACCGGGGAGTCCATGTGAGGGTTAGTAAGTCAGAATCTGGACCTCTCAGCCAGGTAAGCTTAGTCTTGGATCCACTCAGAAATAGGAAAGTCTTTTCTGTGCTGTTGAATCCATAGACCAGTTATGTAGTGATGCAGGCATTTTTCTGTTTTCCAAATGGAAACAAATTTGGGTCTTATAAGCATACATTTTGAGGTTCACTGGTTTCTTCTCTAAGAGCTCTGTAAAATGGCACACACTGAGATTTAAAAGCAAGCTGGAAAGGGACAAATCTGTGGCACTCCACTTGCATGATGAACATTTTAATGACCTACATGTTGGCTGGGGTGGAGAGGTGGAACAAACCCATTCCTAGTTGATCTGTGCACCTCATTTTCGTACTGAAGCCTTACTAGATGTGATCTATAGTGTCATAGGCAGTGGATGTGTTGTGCAAAAAGAGGAAAAATGTTCCATTATTGTTCAAGAATAGTATAAATTAGAAGTTGTTAATATATTGCAGAAAAAATCCAAATAAGTTTAATTTCCCAGTACTTTAAATTTCAAAGCAAAATAAGGTCTGTTCCACAGGTAAAACAGAATAGCAAAAACCCAAACTGTTGCTTTTAGGAGCACTGCCAAGGGTTGCGCAGCTTTAATGGTAATTTCTTTAAGGTAATTACACTGCCTGGGACCTGATGGTGCTGGACCATACATTCTGGTCACAGTTCTCACTCAATGTGTACTTCTCACGGCAAGAGCTGAGAACTAAATGTGTGAGCATGGCATTTTACCAGACGTTCGCTTTGGCAGGCAAACACGGATCCTGCAAAAAATACAAATAAAAATAGTCTGTGGATTCACATTTGTTTACCACAGATAAAAATATTGCCCGTCACAAGCAAAAGCTTTCTATGATATACATTAGATCTGGATCAGTGACCCTTAAAGGCCTGAAGCTGGATTGGTGGTATTGCAGCATGTAACTCAGCTACACTTAGGGCCCGATTATGATAACGGTGAGACCGCCACCGACAGCCTGTCGGTGGCGGTCTCACTGTCATCGTTTGCATGTTTTCCGCCCGCCATATTATAATGGTGGGCGGAAGGATGGCGGTCAGAAAGCCTGACCACCACGCATCCGACGGGCTCCTCCAGTTGCGTTGGAGAGCCTCACATTCCCTACAATGATGGCGGTCCCTACCAGGCACAGCCGTATGGATTACGATGTCCCTTTCTTCCCACCTGTTCATGGTGGTTAACCCGGTTAAGCGTAGCGGGCCCCCCTTCTACCCTGGCCCTAAGCTGTGGGTACTGGGGGCACCACAGATCCCTGCACCATGTGGCAGGCACCGCATGGTGCCTGCCACGTAGTGCAGGGATATGTACAGTGTCCCTTTTTTGCAATTCGGTGGGTGCTGCAGCCAGAAGCACCTGCTGCAATGCAAGATATAGGCATTGCAACCGCCGTGGTGGCAGTTGCATCCTAATGCCTACTGTGGGACGGCCGACAGCCTGTCGGGTGGTCCCGTCTGCAACCGGGTGGCGGACGGACGAAAGTCCACCCGCCATCCTAATCGGGCCCTTAATCTTCAGGTTATCTTATGGTCGCCCTTCTCAGCATCTTAATGGAGTAGGATAGGTTGTAGATTAACTAAGAGTTAGAGAAAATGTTCATGTCAATCATTGGTCTCTTCAGAAGAAAAATGATTTTGATCAGTAAGTGGTTTAATAATTTAGGAAGGGAGTGACCTTCTCAGCATAATAAGTGCTACCTAAGTAAGTCTCAACACAAATCTCAGAGAATTACAGTCAACCCATGGTAGCTATAGCACAAGCAGCAGACAATTCCCCAGAGAAATGTATGTTTAATGCAGTCACTGCCGAGAATTGTCAGGAAATCAACCCAATAAAATTCCCAAATTTATTTATAAAAATAGAGTATAATGTAATAATTAAAATGCCACTAAATATTCAAACAAAGATAAGGGGCATCTGAAATACAATTTACAAGATTTTAAGGTAAAAAGCACCTCGAAAAAGTAAAGCACCAACAAAAAATATCAGTTTGTAGTTGACTGGGACCTAGGCATGATTTGAGGATGATCTGATGGAGCGGGGGTCAAGTGGATCAAGTAGGTCAAGTTTCAAGAGTCAATCTCTTCCAGCAGTCTTCTTTTTCAGGTGTCTAGGACTGGGGCAGTGATGGAGAGGTGCCAGGCAGGCCCTGGTGTAAAACACTGTTCCGCTCATGGAGTTTGCAGAATTCGGGTACTCCATGCTCCACGAGGGACGCAGTGTTCCTGAATTCCATCTTTCGGGCATGAAGCAGAGTTTTTTTTCTGTTCGGGCCCTTGAGTTTTGTTTTGCCAATCGACCGCGAGTGGCAAGATATTCTCGTGCCGCTTGTGAGTGTGCACAAGGCTTTGCACTCCCTCGCACCACTAGCAAGCTCCAGCAAGACTTCACACTCACTCACATGGCTTCTGGCCGCTACAGCACCAATCTAGTGTTGATCACAATCACAAAGGAAGCGCCCGAGCAGCTTTTGTGCTTGAGATGCAGCTGGGAGGCTTTTGTAGTGGATTTTTTTCTGGAACTGGATGTTGGAGTATTTTTTTATGCAAGAAGCCTTTATTTTTTACTTTTTTTTCCAAATATGAAGGACGTGCCCCAGAGACTACAACTTCCTGTTCGTGTCTGGCAGGCTCCTCCCAGTGTTTTGTCCCTTTCCTGGTCACTTTTCATTGGAATTTGGAGTTGGAAGAATCACTCTCCTTGTCTGCTGCATATATAGTAGTATTGGATTTAAGGACTGCGTTTTAGAGATTTCACAAGTGAGTTGAAAAACTGGTGTATAAGGGTGTTGTTTGTTTGATTGTGGGCATTCACCTGGATTTATTTGTACTTTTATTCAATTTTTAAAATTTATTGTGGTGGGTGGTCTGCAGTTTTAGTAGGGGTCTAGTTATTTTTTTGCATGTAATTTATCTTATTTTGTGAAGGAAAAATGGTGCACAGTTTAGTGTATTTTCTTCTCCATGTTTTTAATAAGTTTACAATATTGATTTAATTCACTATGTGGCCTAGTCTGCCAATGGGCCTTCCAGCAGTAGGCCCAGTACTAAGCATGGGTGCATGAAACAACTGTTTCTGTGGTGTGTGTTAAATTGAAACATCATTTAGGCCATGGATGCCATTGGATTAAATTGCAAAATTTGTTTTTTTGGGCTATTTCACGTTTTTTTTGCAATCAGTGTATATGTGGGGTAAATCATATTTAATGCCTTTGGAGAATGTATGTTGTTGTAAAATTTCTTAGCCAGTTAATTTTCATTTTTGGCATTGCTGAATGGATGCTCTTTTTTCTGTGTTTCCAATCCATGCCTCCTTTGTCTGCCCAGTATGTGAGTGTGTTTGCCAATGGCCACCATTTGTCTCTGTTCCCCATGCCATGTGGCCAGGGCACATTGTGTATACAGAGGGGCCGATTCCGATTCGGGCCGGAAATCTCTCCGACCGAGCCGGACCCGGAGAGAATTCCGACCGAATCGGACTCTGGCAGTCCGACCGAATGAGTACGATGCGCACGCATGCACCCGGACTCGATTCGGTCGGACTCCCATTGAAGTCAATGGGAGCCGGTCGTACAACGCGTACGCGGGCTCCCATTGACTCAATGGGTGCGAGGCGAACAAGGGCGCCCCTACAGCGGGTACGCGTCGAAGCGCATCGTGCCGTACAAGCACAGGTAGGGGGGACCCATGGGTCCCCCCTGTGTGCGACTCGCACGGCTATGCATACAGGGGGGTCCGACGCGGACCCCCAAAGTCCGGCTCCGACAGCTCTTTCGAGCCGGACAGCGCGAGTCGGTCGGACTGCTCGCGGTGCGCATCGTAATTACCCGGCCGGAGAACGTCTCCATTGCGCGGTGCGAGTTGTGTCCAAGCGAGTCGGTCGGAGCGTGTTGTAGCCGCGTTCGAGTCGGTCGGCGATTTCGCGGGCGCTTGCATCGTACTCGCTCGACCGGACCCGCGTACGATTCGGTCGGGAAACAGGGCTCCGAATCGGATCCGGTAATGCCGAATCCGATTCGGAGCCCTACCGGCCGAGATCGGAATCGGCCCCTTAGTGTCCATAGGCCTGCATGTGTTCTTTGTTTGTGGCCATGCCTCCTTGCTTGCTATTTCACCATGTGGTCGGTGGCCATTTTGTATAGGCAGCCAGTGTGCTTGTGCCATGGGCCTGCATGTCTTCTTTGTTGTGGCCATGCCTCCTTGCTTGCTGTTTCATCATGTGGTGGATGGCCATTTTGTGTAGACAGCCAGTGTGCTTTTGCCATGGGCCTGCATGTCTTCTTTGTTGTGGCCAAGCCTCCTTGCTTGCTGTTTCACCATGTGGTTGGTGGTCATTTTGTATAGGCAGCCAGTGTGCTTTTTTCCATAGACCTGCATTTGTTCTTTGTTCCCCATGCCTTCTTGCTTGTTATTGTGACCATGTGGCTGGTAGCCATTTCATGTAGGAAGCCTGTGTGCTTTTGCCATAGGCCTGCATGTGTTCTTTGTTCCCCATGCCTTCTTGCTTGTTATTGTGACCATGTGGCTGGCGGCCATTTTGTGTAGGCAGCCAGTGTGCTTTTGACATGTGCCTGCATGTCTTAGTTGTTGTGGCCATGCCTCCTTGCTTGCTGTTTCACCATGTGGTCGGTGGCCATTTTGTGTAGGCTTCTGCCATAGGCGTGCATGTCTTCTTTGTTCCCGATGCCATCTTGCTGTTGTGACCATGTGGCACTGGCTGGGAGCCATTTTGTGCGCCCAAAAAGTGTGGCCCTTTTCCATGGGCTTGCATGAATGGTTGAGATAGCAGTTTAATAAATTATTTGCTTGAGGATAATCTCACTTATTTATAATGTTTTTTTATTTATTTTTTAATTTTGGGGTTTTTTTTGTTTTATTTTTGTCATTTTAATTTACATTTTTTTAAGTTTAATTATTTTTCATTAGAATTGTTAATTTAAAATGTTTTAATTTACATTTTTTGTTAATTTGATTTTTTTTAATTGTATTTTTTTCTCCCATTTTCCTAACATCCGGCATCAACCCCATGTCTGCTAAAGGTGCGCAACAGCATTAATTGTCTAAGGATTATTCCATTGTCACCTGCACCATCCTGAGTGCCACATCCCATCTTGATGCACATAAAGCAAACAGTTATATCTGTATGTTGTTGTTGTTGCTCTTTCTTATCCTTCCTGAGTGTACATCATGAAAGTTTATGTTGGTGTGGTTTGACGAATGGATAGTTACACTGTATAGCTAATTATTTATAATAACTTAAGTAATCACAATAAATGATATTGTTTGTTTGTACTACTAATTGGACTGCAACAGTGCCACGTTTCACTGATGTTCTTCTTGCGTGTTTGCTTTAGGTGCACAAGAGAAGAGACATAACCCACAGTACTGCCAGACAGAAGGCCTGTGTACGAAGTGAAGCATGACTGACTACGCAGCATGGGCATCTCTTCAGCTTGTGAAGCTAAGTGCCACTGCCAACTGACAGCTTCAAGATGGTCCCAAAGAAAGGTGCAGCCAAGAAAGTGGCCAGTGAGGAGGAGAAGAAGCAGATTTCCACCACTGGAATGCCGACCAGAACCTTTTTCGGCAAGCTTGTGCCTGCCTCACTGGCCTCCATCGAACAAGCTGTGAGCAGCACTCCTGCATCAATAGCACCACCCAACCTAAGCCCAGGACCATGTCTGTCAGTGAGGCAGCCACTGCAATCATGTCGTCCCGATGAGTAGTGGCGTTGAATTGGATTTGCCCCTTTCACAAAGTAGTACACAATCGTTTCAGTTAACAGAGCAAAGTGGACAGCAGCTGCAGCCAGCAATAGTGCATTTGCCTGATGTTGGAGCAGAACAGGAGGTTGAGATTCCTTCCAAGCAAGAACCTTCTCTTTTAGAATCATTGGTTCCCAGATCTCCAGCAAGGAAAAGGAAGGGTACTACTCCACCACTTTCTCCAAGCACCACTTCTGATGATGATGATAGGGACATAGATTGGACCCCGGCAGAGTCCAGAAAACAACAGGAGAGACAAGGGAAAAGAAAATTTCCTGAATGACTTAGACTTATGGAAGGGGATGATGAGGAGGATGACAATGACGAGGCAGTCATGGTGGAAGGTGACACAGAGGAGTCTCACATTGCTATTCAACCTGCTCCGAGGGATGTGGCACAGGTGACACTGCCATAAGCTCCCATATTTTAAAAGGCCCAGCTGAGACCTGCATCAACCCCTAACTCAGGAGAAGCAGATAGACAATCAATGACATGCCCACCTACCTCCAGTTCTTCTTCAGGCATTGGCAGTAGCACAGTAAAAAAGTACTCCTCTCCAGTTCGGGACTTTTTTACAAATAGCAACGAGGGGGAGCACATTGCAGTATGCTGCATTTTCAGCATAAGTGTTCATCAAGGTAAGCCTGGTACACATTATGGCACTGGAGAGCAAACAACCCACATGAAAAAGCACCACAGTGGGAGGAGCACCTTCAGAAATTTGTTGAACTTGGTTGTGGTGGTGAGGAGAGCCAGGAAACATCAGCTACAAGTACAACTTCCAATCACGGTGGGAGGTGATGATGAGGAAGAGGAGGGAAACATCTTCACGCAAAGCAGCCCTGTCCCCAGCAGTGTGCCAGCAGATTCACCCACCTCTGCCACTTCACAATGGCACAAGATTCGGAGTGAGATGGAGACACCACAACATACAGTGCCTGCCCCACCACGATGTACATTGAGTCTACCACCACCATCTACTTCTCAAAAGATGCCCGTGTCAGTGCACCAGAAAAGAAGAAAATCCCAGCTACTATTACAGGCATGTTTAGGCAGGAGGGGCCCTACGAGTGGAACCACCTATCAGTACGTTGGTACACTGGGAAGCTGGCAAAAGTTTCAGTGCTGGACTACCCCTTTTTTCTTTTGTGGAAGGAATGGGATTCTTAGAATTTGTGCGGCTATCTGCCCGAAATGGAAGGTACTGAGTCAGACGGATTTTGCCAGAATTGCTGTTCCAGTGCTGCATCATGATGTGCTGTAGTTGGTTGGACAAGCTTTGCAGCGAAGTGTTGTTCACACCATCCACCTGATGACAGACATGTGGACCAGTTGTCAGGCGATTGATTACATGTGCATCACTGCACACTGGATGTCTTTTGCGGGGGTAAAACAAAAGATATCTGCAGGGCTTGGCCCTGAAGTAAGTTTTGAGAGTGTTTTGAGGCTTGCAACAGTGGTCATGTTTGCAATGGAGGAATCACAACAGCAAGGTGCATGAATGGCTTCAACCCAGAGGTCTCAGAATTGGATTTGTGCGACGCACAATGACAGTAAGATAGTCAAGTCCATGTCAGATGGAGGCTATTTCAGGGTCCTGTGTTTGGTACATTGCTTCAACCTGTTGATGCAAGATTTCCTCAAAAAAGAATAAATAGTCAGCAACCTACTGACCACCTGCAGTAGCATCTGAACTCATTTCAGCCATTCTTTTAAAGCCCGAAAGCAGTTGTGGATTATTCAGCGTAATAATAGAGCGCTAGTTAAAACCCTGATAAAGAGGTGTCAACATGTTAGAACTCGACCTATTACATGTTGCAAAATCTGTTTTAGCTGTACAAACAGATCAATGACTATGTCATTCTAAGAGTAGGGGATGCAGTTGGGAAAGCTATGACCATGAATGCGGACAAATGGGGCCTAGTCAAATGCCTGACACAGATGCTACTCCCTTTTGAGATTTTAACACAGGACGTTAGCAAGGAGGACAGTACGATAGCCAAGCTATCCCGTTATTGCATCTCCTACAGGACCAGGTAAAGAAGGTGTCTGAATGGATCGCCCCCGCATATGTAAATGAAAACAAAAAAGCGCATGCATTGGTTGAGACCTTAATCCTTCACTTGGCTTGTAATACAAGGCTGCAAAATAACATCATCGCGTTCAAAGAGTACATCTGTGCCACACTAATTGATCCATGGTACAAATAAATTCTGCCCACTGTTATGTTTTGTAATGTACCCCAATGTAGGCCTGGGTAGTCACCTAACCTTTCACCTACATTTTCCCTGCCATTGTACTACATAACGGTTTTTGGTATTGACCTTTGCCTAGTTAAGGTGCTGCATAAATGTTGTGTGGTTTTCCCAGAAAAAACTAGCCTAATTTATTATGCATGAGGATTCTTAGAATCACAGAAGGATTACCATCTTCTGCATAATAACTATGTATAAGGGTCATCCCTTTCGTCATCCTCTGCCGACATGACACAGCAAGGTAGAACCCTGAGGGTACATTTTGGGTATATAAACACCATAACTTTGCTGGGGCAGGCAGAGGAGAAAGACTTTCATGCTGACACACTGACGTGAGACACTGAGGTTCCTGCACGCAGACACTCCAGCATGCAGTGGTCTGACATCCCTTGTGGGGTGTCCATCTCGAGACCAAGAGGGGGTTCTTCATTCTCTCACACCAGGTAATGGGGTTGACTTCATCCTCGGGGGATTCTTGGCTCTACACCTACATACATGCTAGTTACACTTAGGTACATCTAGTTAGGGTTGCATTGTAGGAGTACACATTATTATTGTCATGTATTTAAATACCTGCCTATATCCATTGTTTTAGCACTATGGTAGAAATGTACCATCCATTTATTCTGTTGGTGCTTATTATCATGTATATCTGTTTCTGTCTTATGGTTGTTTTAGCACACCTATTTTGCACTAGAATGATGCTGGTTCAATAAATACTTATTGAAAATGTCCCCACCATGTATTCTGTGTATCTCTCTGAGACAAAGTGAGCACAAGTGGCTGAGCGAAAAGTACTGTACTGTTTCCAAGATCCCTGATGGGACAGGGTTGTCATATTAGATAGTTGCCAGGAACTATTCTCTCCTTGGTAAGAGGAGTTTACAGTGGCACTGTGAGCTAGCTGGTATACAGGTGAACATACTCGGTGGGAGTGTCTGGAATGAATCACTGACAACCTCGACAGACATAATATCGACCTACATTTTTATCGACACTAATATCGATACCCTATACTTAATTTAAAAAATACACTAATATCGAACCCAAAATATCGTAACACAATGTTATCGATCACACTAATATCGAACACATAAATATCGTTATTTAAAATATCGAACATCCTTTAAAAATATACATGTCCAAAATATCGATCACAATAATAGACAGCATTATTATCGTTTTTGTAAAAATATCGACAAGTAAAAAATAGATGAAACACACAAAATTAAACACCATAAATATAGTAAAATAAATAAACATACATTGCATATAAAATAAAATCAGAAACATATTTTTAAAACACAGTAAAACATATCTTAAAACATTAAATAATAAATACACTATTAATAACCATTTTAATTTTATATTTACATTAACTACAAAGTTTATTTAACATCACATATAATATAATACACATTTAAATAATTCAACATGTGAAAAGAAAAAAAAAAGTACCGGACTCTTAATTAGCGTTTTCCATATATGGAAAACAACTACCAAAACAATTAAAACAATAAAGATCAACCAATAAAAATACACAATGTTAAAATAAACCAATGAGGTTAAGCAAACAATTAAATAAACACTATAAAAGGAAGGAAAACTAAGGGGCTGATTACGATGGCGGGCGGTAGCACATCCGCGGTGCTGGCAGTGGCGGAAAAGGCCCTTTTCCGCACTCCATCGGCGGTCCTTGCGTCCGCCGTATTATGATGGGCAAAGATAGCCCATTTCCCGTCCGCTGCAGTGTTACGGAAACCGCCAGGAATCCCCTTCCGCAGCGGTGGCGGACGGAGCCAAAAGGGAGGGACCACCGTGCGGAATGCGGTTACGACCGCCGGTCGTATTACGATGCCACAAACAGCCCACCATACCGCTGCGGAGCATCCGGCCAATCGAGGATGGCGGTGGCAATACTGCGGATAGCTCCATGTGCCCGAGACCGCTGGGGAAACGGCGGTCTTTGGCCTTTCCGCAGCAAATCCGACCGCCACGGACAGATTTTCAGCTTTTCTGGTGCTGAATCCTGGAATCCGACCGCCGCGGTAGGGAGTTACTGGCGGTGCATCCTAATCTGGCCAGCGGTTTTGCCGCAGTACCTGCGGGTGGCAATTTCCCGCTAGCACGGCGGTCGGAATGCTTTCCCGTCCGCCATCGTAATCAGCCCCTTAGTCGTATTTTACACCTTAAACCAAAAACAATAAGGAAGCCGAAACTCTGTCGGATTTCTACCAGAAGCAAGGACTTCATCAAAGAAAAAGCTATTGCATCCTTCAAAAAGTAAGTAAATTACCATCTATAAAATAACAATAATGCTAATCTTGAAAAACAACTATTTGTCTTACTCAAATAATTAATATATATCTTTTTCTAATTTTTGTCTCTCTACAGATTTTTCTCAAAGCATCAAGAAAAGTACAGACCAGCTCCTAAAACCATCTAACAAATAATGTAAGTATTTTGAAAAATGCCTTTAAAAATCATGTAAAACGCCCAACCAAACCCAAACTCCATTCCAAACACCCACCCCAGCCCATTAACAAATGTAACAAAATAAGTAAAAATGTGTTTTACTTTTCCAACAGAAAAATAAACAACTTAACAGGATTCAACAAACAAAGAAAGAACATCTCCATTGAAAAGCAGCTGAAAACCAACATTGTAAGTATTTTAATAACTAACAGGCACATGCATCAAAAGAAAACATGTCGCAAACGGGCAGATTCTCAGAATCTGCCCCTTTGCGACAGGTATTTTTGCATTTGGGATGCATCATCCCAAATCAAAAATCGCAATTTAAGTAATCTCTAAATTGCGATTACTTAAATTGCGATTGCATTTAAGGAATCGCAAATTGAGATTCCTTAAATGCAATGCAACAAAGTAAAAAAATTAGCGATTTCACTACTAGGGGCGCAATTTACCATGAAGTTGAACTTCATGGTAATTGCAAAACTTTGAGAAATACACTAAAGTGCATTTTTCAAAGTTGAAGGTTACACACACACATGTCCTTGGGACATGTGTGTGCGCAACATATGTGCACGGATCAATCTCAGGGTGCAACAGGGTATCCTTTGACACCCCTGCACCCTTGAAATTGCATGCGTAATTTGCGAGTACCTATTGGTACTCGCAAATAGCGCTCGCAATTTCCCATTCATTCCTATGGGCCTGTAGGCCCATAGGAATGAATGGGAAGCCATTCCTTATTTGCGACTCGCAATTTTCGCTATTAAGGACTCGCTTAATATTCGCTATTAAGGACTCGCAAAATCCTAGCTTGATGCATGTGCCAGAATGTGTATTTATTAAGAAGTAAACATGTATAATATTCATTTTAATAATTTTGATATACATTTGTTGTAGAACTTAACACATCACAATCACAGAAGGCGCCCAATTTATAACATCCTAAAAAGGGAAATTTTTGCTTTGTTACATGGGGTATGTCTATACCCAGCAAAAGCAAATTGGACTAAAAGTCAATTGGAAATGCAGCAAGTACTATTCAAATAAATGTTATGGTCGAGCAACAACTAGAGAAACAACTGTTTTGTATACAAGAGAGCATAACCACCCTCCAAATGTTACTGAAATAGATGTCAGAAATGCCCTTGATGACATTAGAGAAGCTAGCACTAGCTCACAAAAACCTACCAGTCAAATACTTAAAGAAATGCTGCCTAGAGTACCCAAACATGATACTGGGCAAATTCCCTCTATTTCTTCATTAAAAAGAACTATAGCTCGCACAAAAAAAGCCACAACAACTACCACACCTACTCCCAAAACATTTAAAGAGGTGGTAATTCTCCCAGAACTATCTATAACTCATAATGAAGAACCCTTTGTTCTCTATGACAACAAATGCAAAGACAAAAGAATAATAATGTTTGCTACTGTAAACAATTTAATAAAGCTTCAACAATCAGAAACATGGATGATGGACGGGACTTTTAAAATCTGTCCCAAGCCATTCTATCAACTATACACTGTCCATGCCCTATACCAGAATACCAACATCCCCTTTATCTACGCCTTGCTACCCAATACACAAAACTCCACATATATGGAAGTACTAACTAAAATTAAACAAGAAACAAATAATTATTTTCCACAGAAAATAATTATAGATTTTGAGCAGGCCATGAAAAGTGCAATTCTAAAATGCTACCCACACACATCAATTAAGGGATGTTACTATCATTTCAACTAGTGTCTATGTAGACACCTACAGAAATCAACACTAAGGGGCTGATTACGATGGCGGGCGGAAAAGCATTCCGAACGCCGTGCTAGCGGGAACCTTCCGCCCGCAGGTACTGCGGCAAAACGGCCGGCCAGATTAGGATGCACCACCAGAAACTCCCTACCGCGGCGGTCGGATTCCAGGATTCAGCGCCGGAAAATCTGAAAATCCATCCGCGGCGGTCGGATTTGCTGCTGAAAGGCCAAAGACCGTCGTTTCCCCAGCGGTCTGGAACATGTGGAGCTATCCGCAGTATTGCCACTGCCATCCTCGAATGGCCGGATTCTCCGCAGCGGTGTGGTGGGCTGTTTGAGGCATCGTGATTTGACCGGCGGTCGTGACCGCATTCCGCACGGCAGTACCACTCTTTTGGCTCCGTCCGCTACCGCTGCGGACGGAGATTTTCGGCGGAACCCGGAACACTGCAGCGGGCGGGAAATGGGCTATCTATGCCCATCATAATACGGCAGACACAAAGACCGCCGATGGAGTGCGGAAAAGGGCATTTTCTGCCACCGCCAGCACGGTGGATGTGACTCCGCCCGCAATTGTAATCAGCCCCTTAGTGTTGAATATGCAACAAGCAGTTCATTCGCATACCAAATAAAAAAGCTTATTGCACTGGCCTACGTCCCAGTTACTGACGTGGCCGAACATTACAACCTTTTAATAGAAAGTCCTTACTACCAGCAACACAAACAAAAATTTAGTCCCCTCCTAGACTATTTTGAAGATACTTGGGTGGGAAGACTCCATAGATCAGGACATAGAAGACAACCAAAATACCAAATACCATGGTGGAATGTCTACCCTAGCACACTAAACCAAGAGGCAAAAACAAACAATGCTGTTGAAGGTTGGCATAATGCCTTCCAAGCATCAACAGGACGAGGTACACCTACTCTACACAAACTCCTACTCTCCCTACAAAAAGAACAGAGCTACCAACAGCTAAGAATAGAGCAATCTGTTAAACAAATTAGACCTAAACTATCCAAACAAACTAAACAAATGTTTGGATACCTACAACAACAAGTCAGAATATACCCTACAACAAGAGGCCTAGAATACTTAGCAATAATTGCAAAAAGCCTACTCTAAACTGTCAAAACAGTGTAAAATGTATAATACATTTCTATTTCAAAATTAAAATGCATACTAAATAATTTTATTTTTTCACAATACTATTTAATTTGTCTAATATATTTTTATTAATAAATAAAAATATATATAGACACATTAATTAGATATTTGAAAAAATAAACAACAACAATAGTAAATTTCATTGCATTTCCCTCCCACAATAAATAATTTAAATAACTTACCATTTCCGTAGCTGTATATATATATATTTTTGATTGAAAATTACAAACATTTTCACTTTATTTTTCATTTACAATTTTTAATTCTTAACAAATGAAATATTAAATAAATTTCAATTATAATACATTTTTTAACTTCTTAAAATGTATTAATTATTAATATTTAAATAAAAATAAATATTAATTGATTAAAAATTTACACTGTAAACACATTATTTTTCAAAATTTTTGTAAATAATATTTTATTTTTTAATTTTTTTAAATATATTTAATAAATGTATTAAACAGTAACCAACATTACATCATATAAACACAACTCCAAAATTATAAAACAATACATGCAATATGCAAATAAAATATAACCAAGTTTGAATATATAAACTGCAAATATTTTTTACATTTCATTTAATAATTTATAAAACACTCCTGACCCTTATCCCCTATAAAACCAACATCCCGCTCCTAAAAAATATTTTTCCAATTCAAAATTAAACTTTCTAAATTATAAAATAAAATTTCGAATTTATTATAAATGTAAATGAATCTGTTTAAAACACTCCCCACCCTCATCCCCTATAAACCCAACATCCCACTCCTAAAAAAAAAAAATTCCAAATTCGAAATTAATATTTAGAAATTATAAATTTTAATTTCGAATTTATTAAAATTAAAATCAATTATTTTAAAACACACCCCACCCTTATCCCCTATAAACCCAACATCCCGCTCCCCAAAAATATTTTTCTAAATTCAAAATTAATATTTATAAATTATACATTTAAATTTCGAATTTATTAAAATTAAAATATTTTACAAATTTAATTTTTATAACATTAACTATAATTAAACTACAAGCAGACTATAATACATTAAAAAATAGTACAAAAACGATATTTTAACATAACAATATTTTAACAGTCGATATTACATATTTCGATATTTTAAACAACACTTAAAATCGATATTTTTAACATCGATATACACAACATCGATATTTAGTACTATCGATATACTAAAGTCGATATTTATGTATGTCGATATAAAAAATTCGATATTATGTCTACTTACCTTCTGGAATCAGTCTGGCGCCAATCCCATAGTCTATGTTGTCTAAATGCGCAGATCCTATATAGATTTCTAGGAACTACACAATACCACTTTCATTCCTTTTTCTGAAGGGGGTGTTTTAAAATACAAGACATGGATTGTAGAGCAAGCCGGAGACTTGGAAGAAGAATGGCTAGAACTTCGAGTCCCACCCCGCAGTTCTGGGGTGCTGCCTTCAACTTCCATAGAGGGCAGTCTTGTCTCACAGCAGCCAATAACACCATCAACCAGAACACCAGCAACAACAGCAACAGAAGGACCAGACCCAACCTCTGCATTGTATTGTTTAAATTAGCAGTGCTCAAGTCCAGTGCAGAGACAATGGTAAAACAGTTTGAGCAAGTGGCAGCACCAATGACCATACACAGGATGTTCCAGGAGTATATGGATGATCCAAAAGAGGTCTATGTGGATCAAAATTCATTGATGTATTGGTATTGGAAGATGTGCCAATGGCCAGAGCTTAGCAGGCGGGCAATAAAGAATCTGGCTTGTCCTGTGAGAAGGACCAGTCTCTCGCCTCAAAACGTGGAGAGATTAACTATAATCAAAATGAACCAACATTGTATACCACACAATTACACCGTTCCTTAAACAGAAGCACAGGAGGAGGAGGAGGAGGAGGATGATAGGTGCGAAATTGAATCAAATGCATTAGCTGACCAACTTCTGGGTGAACCACCTGAGTTTGAGGACAAACTCTACTTCACTGACTAAGTATGCCAGTGTCCCCATAGAACTTTTTTATTTTTTCTTGTGGAACTTAGGGGCTCATTACGATGGCGGTCGGATTTGATCCGGCCGCCACCGAAGCAGTGATTGGGTCTGACCGCCATGCATGCGGCGGTCCCGCCTATGCGATTAGGATGGGACCGCCACCGCTGCGGTCGGATTCCGCACCTTTATCATTGCGGCGGGCGGTGCTGATAGCAGCACCACCGCGATGCCGAAAGGAGCATGTTGTGCATTTCACTGCACTGCGTGGCAGGCACTACACTGTGCCTGCCACTTGGTGCAGTGCAATGTAGGGGGGTACCATGGGTACCCCCCAGTGCACCCATACCACCCCCCAACACATGGGGGGCCCGCAACAGGCCCCCAAAGACATTCTCTGCATGCCTTTCAACGGCGGTTCAACCTCCGCGGCAAGGCTGGCTACCGCCGGCATCATAATTGTTCCGGCAGAGCCTGCTAGTCACCGCCGCCATTCTGAGCCCGCTGTATGTTCCGCCGGACAAGCGGTGAATGGTCTTTTCGACTGCCGCGGTACCCACCGCCATCGTGATGTGGCGGGGGGTTTTCACGTTACGATGGCGATCCGCCCGCCATCGTAATGAGCCCCTTAATTCTTTCTTCGCAAAAAACACACAAAAAGTAGCTAGAGGAACATTATTTTTTTTGTGTCAGATTTATGCTGCCCCACTTTTTTCTATTAGTCACATTTATAGCCGGATTGCAGTTGGACCAGTGTGCATTGAAGAAGCCTCCACAATTCCTTTATGACATTGGGGCCAATGCCTGCCCGCCTTGCATGCCTATTGCCTATCGGTTTTTCCATCACTTAGCACTAGAAGGTCTGCCCCAGAAGATCGTTGATTTGCAAGACTGCCTGCCAATACCAGATTCCAATGTATTGCCTGCATCAAAGATGAATACCTAATACCAAAACTATCCGTGCTTGGATTGGAAGAGGTAACTACAACTATTGGAACGGTGAGTGAGTGATTGTGTGAGTGATGATGATGATTTATGATTCATGTTGTGGCAGACAGTGAGGAAGGTATTGAACTGTAATGTGGGAACTTGCCTGAGATGATTGATTTGCAATGTTTTCCCTGGAGGTGAATGGCCTTTACAAATTTACTTAGTGAAAATTAATAAACCTGTATTGTCCACTCCTATGATCCTTCAGTTTTTTTCATCATCTAGGATGGCTGCCTCAAACAATCATTTGATTTACATCACTGCCAAATTCCAATCTGCTGCTTGCATCAAAGGGGAGATAGTATACCTACCACCGTGCTTGGATTGGAACAGGTAACCATTGAACCAATAAGTGACCAGATTATTGAGTGACTGTGAGTGATGATCGATGTGGTGGCTGACAGCGAGGGAGGGTGTGTTGAACGATAATACGGGAAATTTCTTGACATAATTATTGATTTGCAATGTTTAGGGCCTGAGCGATGGGTGATCCTTTTTTCCCTGGAGGTGATTGACCCTTTCTTACTTAGCCAGATGTAATTGCAGGGTCCTCTCCTTTTTTCTGTTTTTTCAGAGAACAGAACAGTCACTTTAGTTAACAAACAAAAACCTTTGCAAAATACTACAATTCTGTTTCTCTACTTGTTCTTCAACAGCAGTGCACAACACATCTATCTTGCTCAGGTCATGATGATGACTGGTCTGGGACGGAGTTACTCAGAGTCAAAACTCAGGAGGAGGATGGAAGAACTCAGGTTGGGAGACACAGGACTACCTCATCAACATCTATAAGCAAGACGTTATCGATTTCAGTTCAAAGGTAAACTAAGAGTCTGAGGCCTAGTACTCAGTTGTGTGGAATGGAGAGAGGTGAGTTTGTGAAATGTTGCTGTATGTGTGTATGCATTCTGCATATTTGACATTACAAATGCTTACAGCAGCACCCGCCGCAATGCCAAATGAGCATGTTGTGCATTCCCATGCACAACGTGGCAGGCATCGTGTGGTGCCTGCCACCTTGTACATGGAACTGCAGGGGGGTACCATGGGTACCCCCCAAGTGCACCCCCCACCCCCCCTGGGGGCCTGCAACGGGCCCCCAAAGCACATCTCCACCAGCCTTTCCATGGCGGCATCGCCGCCATGAAAAGGCCTTTCGAGACACACATCCTGATATGGATGGCGGTGCCTGCTAGGCACCACCACCATATCAGGCCCCAATTCCGCCCGGCCGGCAATCGGAACGATTGCTGACCGGCGGAAAAGCGGCAGACGCACTCTGCGTCCGCCGCGGTACCCCCCGCCATTGTAATATGGCGGAGGGTAAATCGGATAGAGATGGCGGGTGGATCGCCACTGCCTGGCTGGCGATGGAGATCCGCCCGCCATCCTAATCACCCCTAAGTGTTAATTGTTTGGTGATATCTATTGCATTTTGGGATGAGTTATCTTGACTGATGTCTTCTTTGGAGCCTTTGAAAATGAAATGTTTGTAAGTCAGAATATTAAGTAAAACATTTTGTGCTACAAAAATATAATTGCAAGAACATCAGCACCAAAATATCATTAAGGTATTGTATATATAAATATATATGAAGTTATGAATAGTGAATTTATTTGATATATACTTATCCTCATTATATTTGTTGGTAGTCATTATTCAGGCTGATATTTTAGCAGTGTGCTGTTTAAAACTCAATATTCTGTTTGTTGGAACTGGGGTTTCTGGTTGTCAAAGTATGCACCATGTACAAGCAGGAACCTCCCACTACTCTAGTCAGGGTAAGCTAGATACACACTAAAAGATGGCCTGTACGCACCCTCTGGTAGCTTGGCAGAGAGCAGTCAGGCTTATCTAAAGAGGCAATGTGTAAAGTATTTGTGCAACACACATACTCAGTAACACAATGAAAGCACCACATATATACTTCACATAGGGTTAGAAAAATAGATTATATTTTTATGAGTAAAACAAGACCAAAACGACAAACATCCAATAGGTAGAACCGCTGGTATAAATTTTTAAAGAATGAATCAACAAGTAGTGCTTAGAAGCAAATAGTGTTAGGGGTTACTTGAGGTCATGCTGGACCGGGGTAAATCCAATGTTCAGGCTGACCACAATGGAAGACAGGCCAGCTACAGGGCTTACGTAAGTCCTGCAGAAAAACTACCTTGGATGAAGCAAGTGTCGACGTCGAAGATTCGATGCGTCAGTTCCAATCCACGCAGATGAGGAAGGCTTCGTTGATGAACCCCTTTACAATGCAAGTACTGCATCTTCGCCAAGCTGTGCTGTCCGTCATCATTGAGCCGTGTAGTCCATCGAAACAATGTCATGAATCAGCTCCTGCGTTGTCGTAGAAAAGTCAGTTCTGATCTGCGCGAAGTCATCTCTGCATCGATTTTGATGGTACAGCAGAAGTCACCTTTCAAAGGCTTAGGTACTGGATTGGAACCACTTGGCAGTGCATAATTCACAGATGGCAGAGTCCCAATGCTATTGCAGGGTTGAAGGAAGTCTTTTATGGCCCTGAGACTTCAGAACAGGGGGCAAGCCAGCAAGCCCTTGGAGTCATGCCGGGTTCAAGTAAGATGGGTCCAGTCCTTGTTCTCAACAGGGCAGAGATCAGTGGGCAGCAGGCAGCACAGCAAAGCAGAAAAGCAGTTCTTACAGAGCAGCAGTCAAGCAGAGTGGAAATCCTTGTAGACAGCAGTCTTTACACCTGGCAGAGTTCTTCACAGGTCCAGTAGTGTATTGTCTTGGTAGGGTCAGTGCCCCAGTACTAATACCCAGTTGTGGCTTTTTAAGTGGGGGGTGACTTCAGAGAATGGTCTTTGAAGTGCACCCAGGTCCTTTCTTCCTAGCCCTGGCTCCATCCTATCAGTAGGGGGTAATCAGCCCTTTGTATGAGGAGCATGGCACTGCCTGTTCGGGTGTAAGTGTCAGCACCCCCTCTCTATTCCTGTCCAGGAAGAACTATCAGAATGCAGCTGAATACAGAAGAATTCTCTGTCACACCCGCCCTCCCTGTGCTTGTGGCTGTCTAGAGGGAAAGCACACAGTGTAGCTGTCACCCACCCCAGACATTTATTGGAGACAGGCTGCAGGCAAACAGAGCAGTAAGAGCAGAGAAATGCCCACTTTCTAAAAGTGGCATTTCTAAAATAGTACTGTTAAATCCAACTTTACCATTAAAGATGATTCATCATTACCATTCCAAAGATATAAAACATGATGCAGCTACTCCTTTCTGATCAGGAATTACAGCTTAAAAGTGTATAAGTAATTCCCAATGCTAGCCAATGACAGGAGTTGGCCTCAGAGTAGTGAAAAACTAATTTGGGTGTTTGTCACTACTAGGACATGCAAAACTTAAAAGTACATGTCCTACCTTTTACTTAAAAAGCACCCTGCCCGTAGGGCTACTTAGGGCCTATCGTAGGGGTGACTTATGTGTAATAAAGGGGGAGTTCAAGGTTTGACAAGTAGTTTTAAATGCCAAGTCAAAGTAACAGTAAACTGCACACACAGGTACTGCAATGGCAGGGTTGAGACAGGTTCCAAAGGCTACTGCGCTAGGAGGCACAATGTGTGCTGCAGGCCCACTAGTACCATTTAATTTACAGGCCCTGTGTATATGGTTTACCACTGTACAAGGGACAAGGGACTTATAAGTAAACTAAATATGCCAATCATGTATACACCAATGTCACCATGTTTAGGGGAGAAGCACATGCACATTTGCACTGGTCAGCAGTTGCTAAGTGCTCAGAGTCCTAAGGCCAACAAAGAGATACAGCAAAAAGAGGAGGTAAGCAGGCAAAAGTGTGTGGGAACACCAACCTAAGGATGACAGATCTAACATGGTTAGTATACCACCAGATCACTAGCCATTGCTTTCACACTAATGATCACACAGATTGGTATGACTAGTCCTACCTGGTGATTGAAAAGGGATGCCCTCACTCATATGTTTAAAGCAGAGGCAAGGGAACTAATGCTTGCAGTTTTAGCCATTATGAGAGATAAGTCTGGGAAATAGTTCAATATTTTATAGGGAGGATGGGGTGCATTTCAAGGAATCTGTTATTCTGAAGTTACATTAATGCAAACAAGCACCTAAAAAATCAAGTCAAGCTGGAGAAATTAGAGGAAACAATATCAGAATACTGTGGATGCAAGAGTTATGGCAGTGATACAAGTCACTGGGCAAGAAATAAGACTTTTGCACAGAGCCCTTTGAATCAACTGATATTAGGGTAACTCAAAATTCAAAAGTGTGGAAACACAGAATCATAGAACATGTATTATTATTATTATTATTATTATTATCATTATTATTATTATTGTTGTTGTTGTTATTGTTGTTGGTATTGTTTTGTAGAATAAGTATAAGAATAAAGAAATCCATTTTCTACTTTCAAATGTAAGTCAATATGTATACAAACCAAATTTTTAAAAAAATACCCTAAAAATCACTAGATGTTATGGATAATCCCAAATTCAGGGTGGTAAAAATAACTCCTATTCCTAAACTCAGATTTAAAAAAATGCACTACTTTTCTTCATACTAACCCCGGGCGGAGACCTCCGCTCCTCCCGCGAAGTGTGCAGATATTTGCCTTCTCCACATTCCGCGGAGAAGACAAATCTCTGCACACTCCGCAGCGGAGTGCAGTTGGCCAGCCCCCGCCTCCACACCCACTATTAACAAGTAAGTAAAAATTTATTAAAAATAAATTTAAAGTTTTAAAACCACTTATCTTCTGTACTGCGGCGTCCTCGGGCTGCCTCCTCCTCTTCCTCGCCCTATTGATAATCCTTGTGAATACTGCGCATGCACGCGCGCCCACGCATGCGCATTTCTCGCAAGAAATGCGCATGCGCGGGCTCGCGCGCATGTGCAGTTTTCACAAGGATTACCGATACGGTGAGGAAGAGGAGGAGGGCAGCCCAGGGACGCCGCAGAACAGAGGTAAGTGGTTTTAAAAATGTTAAATTTATTTTTAATTAATGTTTGCTTACTTGTTAATAGGGGGGGTGGAGGCGGGTGGCATAGCGGAGCTCCACGGAGTTTGTTTGCAACTCCGTGGACCTCCGCGTAGCCCTGCAACACCCACTACGCCCAGGGTTACTTCATACACATTTTTAATTCATAAGGATTTACCTTATGAATTTGTGCAAGGTCGTTACACAACAATCATTGTTTCCCTGTTGCATTCTGCGTCTTTCCTGTCACTGGTGATAGGTCCATCTACACAAGTGGGGTACCATTTTTATCAAGAGAAGTGTGGAAACACAGAATAATAGAAAATGTGTTATTCTCTATTAAGTTCTTCTCCCATTTTAGCTTCCAAATATAAGTCACTGGCAAGAAAGAACACCTTTGCTCAGAACACTTTGAATCAACTGATATTAGGGCACCCAAAATTCAGAAGTGTGGAAACACAGAATCATAGAACATGTATTATTATTATTATTATTATTATTATTGTTGTTGTTAGTATTGTTTTGTAGAATAAGTATAAGAATAAAGAAAGCCATTTTCTACTTTCAAATGTAAGTCAATATGTATACAAACCACATAATAAAATACCCTCAAAATCACTAGATCAATCAATCAATCATTATTTGTAAAGCGCGCTACTTACCCGTGAGGGTCTCAAGGCGCTGAGGGGAGGGGGGGAGCTGCTACTGTTCGAAAAGCCAGGTCTTGAGGAGTCTCCTGAAGGTCAGTAGGTCCTGTGTCAGCCGTAGGTGGAGGGGGAGGGCGTTCCATGTCTTGGCGGCGAGGTGGGAGAAGGATCTGCCACCGGTGGTTGCTCTTCGGATGCGGGGGACGGTGGCGAGGGCGTGGTCGGCGGAGCGGAGCTGGCGGGTGGGGGTGTAGAAGTTGAGGCGGCAGTTGAGGTACGCTGGTCCGGTGTGGAGTGCTTTGTGTGCGTGGGTGAGGAGCTTGAAGGTTATCCTTTTGTTGACGAGGAGCCAGTGCAGGTCTTTCAGGCGGGGTGTGATGTGGCTGCGGCGCGGGATGTCGAGGATCAGATGTGCTGAAGCGTTCTGGATGCGTTGGAGCCGTTTGAGGAGTTTCGCTGAGGCTCCGGCGTAGAGGGCGTTTCCGTAATCCAGTCTGCTGCTGACGAGAGCCTGGGTGACCGTCCTTCTGGTTTCGGTGGGGATCCACTTGTAGATCCTGCGAAGCATACGGAGGGTGTTGAAGCAGGTGGAGGAGACGGCGTTGACCTGCTTCGTCATGGAGAGGGTGGAATCGAGGATGACCCCTAGGTTGCGTGCGTGGTCTGTTGGTGTGGGGGCCGTTCCTAGCGAGGAGGGCCACCAGGAGTCGTCCCAAGCCGAGGGGGTGGATCCGAGGATGAGGACCTCCGTTTTGTCTGAGTTCAGCTTCAGCCGGCTGTTTCTCATTCATTCGGCGACGGCCGTCATTCCCTCGTGGAGGTAGGTTTTGGCTGTGTGAGGGTCTCTGGTGATGGAGAGGATCAGCTGGGTGTCGTCGGCGTAGGAGATGATGTTGAGGTTGTGCAGTCGAGCGATGCGGGCGAGCGGGGCCATGTAGACGTTGAACAGCGTGGGGCTGAGGGATGAGCCCTGGGGTACGCCGCAGATGATCTCGGTGGCTTCGGAGCGGAAGGGAGGGAGGCGGACGCTCTGTGTTCTACCAGAGAGGAAGGAGGTGGTCCAGTCCAGGGCCTTCTCTTGAATTCCTGCGACGTGGAGGCGTGCGCGTAGGGTGTGGTGGCAGACCGTGTCGAAGGCGGCCGACAGGTCCAGGAGGATGAGGGCCGCGGTTTCAACGTTGTCTAGCAGGGTTCTGATGTCGTCGGTGGCGGCTAGGAGGGCTGTCTCGGTGCTGTGGTTGCGGCGAAATCCGGACTGGGACGAGTCCAGAATGCTGTTTTCCTCGAGGAACCTGGTTAGTTGTATGTTGACGGCCTTCTCGATGACCTTCGCCGGGAACGGGAGCAGGGAGATGGGTCGGAAGTTTTTGAGGTCCTTGGGGTCAGCCATGGGTTTCTTCAGTAGGGCGTTGATCTCGGCGTGCTTCCAGTCCTCTGGGAAGGTCGCTGTATCGAGGGAGCTGTTGATGGCCTTCCGGAGGTGGAGTGCGATGACGGTGCTGGCCCTGTTGAAGATGTGGTGTGGGCATGGATCTGTCGGGGATCCGGAGTGTACGGAGTTCATGATCTTGATGGTGTCATTGTTGTCTATGTTGGTCCAGGAGGTCAGGCGGTTGGTGCGAGTGGTGGACGTGGGTGTCTCGGTGGTTGCCGGGGCGGTCGCAGTGTTGAAGCTGTCGTGGATGTCCGTGAGTTTGTGGTGGAAGATGGTGGCCAGTGAGTCGCACAGTTCTTGCGAGGGTGGGATGTCGTTGGCGCTGGAGTTGGGGTTGGAGAGTTCTTTCACGATGTTGAAGAGCTCTTTGCTGTTGTGTGCGTTGTTGTCTAGGCGGTCTTTGAAGGAGGCTCTCTTGGCGGATCTGATGAGGTGGTGGTGGTTGCGGGTGGCGTCCTTGTGAGCTGCGTAGCTTTCCGGGGTTCGTTCGCGGGTCCAGTTCTTCTCTAACTTACGGCAGGTTTCTTGGATGCCTGGAGGTCTTGGGAGAACCAGCTCGCTTTCTTCCTGGTGTGGCTGGTGGAGGGTTTCTTCATTGGGGCAAGGGCGTTGGTGCAGTTTTTATCCATTGTCTGAGGTTGTGGGCTGCGGCGTCCGGGTCGGTCGGGTCTGCGGGTGGGCTTTGGGCGAGGGTGGTGGTTAGCTGGTTATCGGTGACTTTGCTCCAGCAGCGGCGTGGCATCTGTTGGGTGCGGTGGGGTGTGACGGGTTTCCGAAAGGTGAAGTGGATGCAGCGGTGGTCGGTCCAGTGGAGTTCGGTGGTGTGGTTGAAGCAGACGTGGGTGCTTGCTGAGAAGATGGGGTCCAGCGTGTGGCCGGCGGAGTGGGTGGGCGTCGTGACGAGCTGTCTGAGTCCGAGGTTGGCGAGGTTGTCGATCAGGGCGGAGGAGATGGTATGGATAATCCCAAATTCAGGGCGATAAAAATAACTCCTATTCCTAAACTCAGATTTAAAAAGTGCACAACTTCCCTTCATACACATTTTTAATTAATAAGGATTTACCTTATGAATTGTTGCATGGTCGTTACACAACAATCATTATAAGCTGCAGCTCAGTTGATGGCTCTGGGTATTGTGTTTTTTGACATGCAATGAACACTACTTATCCTTGTGACTGGAAGCATCAGACAGACAAAGGTATATAACTATAGAAAATAGTTTCAATGGGGCAAAACATACAGATGAAAGCATTGTCAACTATTGCTATTTTTTCCTAATTACATTCACTACTTTTTTTTCACGTCAAGAATTCGGTTTATTGGCAATCCATGAGCAATTTGGAACAATGACCCCTTGCTGAACTTTGAAATTTGAGATCACTGACACAACATTGTGGTAAGTAAAATCATTGACAAAAATATTGTGTCAAAAATGTAGTTTACTACAATATTGTGATCTTATAATGGTAAGTACCAAAATATCAGAAAAAATATTGCTGCCACTAATATCATCCAAACGTGGAAAGAAAACATCAATATTTTAATATAAAAAGAGTTTAAGGTAGTAATTGTTAAATATTTTAATCTATCATTTTAATATAATGTAAATTATATATAGTCCACTAATATTTAATACTATTTATACTATATATATAAATATATACTAATATAAGCACACAAACACATATATGTGTGTGTGTGTGTATATATATATATATATATATATATATATATATATATATATAGTATCATAATTAATAAAACTATTTACATTATATTATATCCCCTTTTTTGTATTTTAAGCGAGTTACTATGAAAAATATATATATATAATTAATAAAAATATTAACTGTACACTATGATATTTTTATATTTCAAATGTATTAATATGAAAATATATATCTATTTGTATGCTATCATTTTTTCAATATTGTGTATTATTATTGTAATGTTTTTAGGAATTGTGATTTGGGGGTGTCTTGAAATACGAACTGTTGTGAGAAATCTTATGCTAAAACTTGTTATAATAATGTTAAATATTGAGATTCATGTCTGAACGAAGTAAAATTTGTGAAAAGTTTTTAATAAATGATATAATATTTTTGAACTTAACACAGGTGTGCAAGTGTAGTATATATTACTACTGGAGATCCTCTAAGAACTAAAGGTGCATAGCGAATACCTGCTAATCTCAAGGTATTGCTTGAAGGGAAGCACTTTTTGGTAATAGGTTTAATGAACCCTGTCCCCTTTGGCTGTTTTAAAGGTTACTCTCCACCTTTGTAAATAAATTGGGGACCACCAATCCCCCAGCTGCTCCAGGTTTGGGGTCCCTTGCTGCACTATACAAAACACCCTCCTCCCAATAAATCCTGTAAAGTCTACTAACATCCCATTTCCTTGCACTTACGCCTGCTGCTGAAGGCCCTCAAGAGTAGGAAAGGTCCTCAGTCCTTGACATAAATCCTCGTTGGAGGGTGCTCCTGTCACTTCTGCAAGCTCTGGTAGATCACTCAATGAGGAAATTTCCCCTTCAGGCTTTAGGTCCTTCCCCTGAGGGCTAAACTCCTTCTTGGCTATGGGATGCTTTTAGGTTGATTTCCCAGACTTCCTACCATTCCTCTAGTTGTTCGGGGCTTGGTCCATTATTCCAGGTTCCAGGCTCTCTTGACTCCCCTGACGTGCTGTATGGGCATACACGCCCACTGAGGGAGATCCAGTATCTCCCCATGAGTCTTCCTTTCTACATCTGACCAAGCAGAAGTTTCCAAATTGTTCCCCAGCAAACACTCCACTGGGACAGCAGGGGACACAGCTACCTTCTAACAGCTAGTAACCGCTCCCCACAAAAGGTTCACCATAACCATAACCATGGGGTGAAACATTACCTCATTGTCAGCCTTGACTACCTTGTGTAGGAGATTTGGGATTATCTGCTCTGTGGAAACCAACTTGTCTACCACAGTGGTCATGCTGGCTCCTGTATCCCTCAGAGCCTCTACCCTAGTACTGTAGATGCTTGACAATTGCATGTACTTCATCATACTGGGCAGTAAGACAGCCATGGTCTCAACTTCCAGCCCACCCACAGATACTATGGTGGCTGAAGTGTACCCTTGGTTTGCCCTGGGCAAACATCCATACCAATCCCTACACTAGCAATGCATGAGGACTGACCAAATGTGGGGGGGGGTTCTTGGGACATATGGGATATCCTCTCTTGTGCTTAGACAGCTGCTATTCATAGCAACCCCAACCTTTGAAGGGTCAAAATTCTTTCTCTGGTACCCCCTCTGCTTGAACTTCGATGGTTATGGGGACTCCCCCTCTTTGGCAGACTTTTGAGGTCCTTTAGGGAAGTTCTTTTTGTCTTTAGTGCCCCCCCTTTCCCCTGTTGGGTGGCCTAACCCCCTTTCTTAGGATCACCCCTTTGGGACTTCTTGGGGCACTGTACTGCATACCAATTCATCCGTTATATAATCCAGCCCTCTGGGGCTGGAATCAAGTAGATGCTTGTGTAACTTCTCTGAAGTACAATTAGTAAAAATATGCTCCTTTACAATCAAATTGTACAGCCTATCATATGTTTTAATTGCATTGCCTTTCAACCAACATTCTAGTGCCTTTACTATCATACTGCAAAGTCCACCCAGGACTGCTGTGCTTCTTTGTGTGTGTCCCTATATTTCTTTCCGTTCTTTTCTGGGCAGTGCTTAATTTGTAAAAGAATGAGAGCTGGTGTCCAAAGTTCTGCTCAGAAAACTGCAGCTAGTGCAATTAAATGTTGGCACACACAGTACCAAGGCTGTGTAGTCTTTACTTCATCTCGTACCTCTTTAATTCATTTCCAGACACTCCCTGTACTTTTATCTCATTCTCGCACTTTACTGCTTTCTTCCCTTATGAGAGTTTTCCATCTTTCGCTTCCTCCATCTTTCTGTTCTGTTTGTTTTTTTCTCTCTTGCTTTCGATAAATGGCTGATACAGAAAAAAGTGTCAGTCCCCAAAAATGAGTGCCGGTGGTCCCTGCCGGCAACTACTGGCTCAAATTAAGCACTACTTCTGGGTAGGAGCAACCTTTTCAACTGACGCAAGTGCACAGTGTGCTCTTTCTCCCCCAGAACTGGAACTTGTAAATTCAAGGCAAAATATACCGTTTTTGGGCACAGAGTCCAAGAATATTGGACTGCTGCTACTTGCCGGTTTGTGGGTAGCCTCAAATATTGTTGAGAACCAAGACTTCACCAGACCACTGGACTTCGCCAAGGTCAATGCCGACCTCAAACTACAGAGGACCCCACCAAGAAAAAAAAGCAGAAACGTTTCTATGTGCAAAGGTAAAATCTTGAATAGGACCTACCACGCACCTGCATCCGACCCTGACTTCCATTGCAGTCAACCTGAAACTTTGACTGTGCCTTGGACCCTTGCATTCAAGGCTCATAGACTACTGCTAAGAGTGAAAAGCAGTCATTTACCAAACTTTTTGGAACTTTCAAAAAGCAGTGATTCATAAAATTTTGCAAAAATCATAACTCTGGTTCCATTTATCTAAGTTTTTGCATTTTGGTGTCCATTTAAAGATAGGAAAACATGATATTTGTATAAATTGGAGTGGTATCTTTCTTGTGTTTCTTACTTATTGACTGTTTTGGGTACTGATAAATGCTTAATGCTAGTTTTCCTTTAAATTTAGTCTATCTGGTGTGTGTCACAGCTACCCAGGACTGAGCTAAGGTTTCATTTAAAGAAACCTAACTGGTACAGAATAGTTACATTATTGCTTGGTGAGATCTCACAACCACCCCAATTAATACTCCACTTTTCTCACAATGGTTTTAAAATGTATTTTGTGGTGCAGCGGCCAGGGCGGCTGACTCGGACCACGGGGGCTCATGGTTCGATTCCGGCGCCGGTGGCAGGTTAGCCCAGCACCTTGTGACTCCGGGAAATAGCTTGTTTAATCTACCCGATGGCCCCCAGCGCCGGGACACCTCGTCTGAGGTAGTTGCGTGCTTTACAAATGCTGGTATTATTATTATATGCAGTTTAAGTAGTGGGAACGTAGCTATAGCGTAAAGAAAGGGCAGCTGAAGATAGAGGTTTATTATGTGGGAGCCTAAAGGGTTCGCAATTCCAAAGGAGTAAGTTCATTATAGAGGATTGCAATAAGAGACACATACCTCTTGAGCGGGAGAGAAGTGGCAAATGGAGAGGAATGATATATGACCAAGTATACCTTTGCAAGGCAATCTCTCTTTGCATCTAGCCTATATCAAGGTTCAGTGAGAGTTACATTAATCAATGGTATACTTTCACTTCCTTTTTCAAGTCAGTGAGTTCCTCACAGAATATACAAAAAAGACTAACTAACAAATAAAGCGTTCTCTGTTGAATTAAGCAATGATACACTCACTCAGTGCAGGAATTAAGTCCAGGGCTAGGTCCTCTGGCGGGGCCAATAACAAAACTGTACGTAACAAACACTGATGCCCAAAGTGGCATTGGGAATTAAATAGCGTGCAGGGGAGGAGGTGAAACACATTAGTTTGACCATTTTACCGACATACTGCATAAGGATCCTCATGGGAACGAGGCTTGGAGGGCCAAGATGGTGGATGTGCCTTAGCGAGGCTCCACCACGAAGCCTCGATTAGCCGATATTTATCCACTACTGGGCGTATCATCTGGGCACTGATACGTAGTAAATCACCCTTCTTTTGCTCAGCAGAGCTGTGGCGCAGCCCTCTGGCTGCCGACTGACCTGGGCGAGCTGATGAAGAGGGAGGCCAATTGCTGGTGGGTGAGGTTTAGGCCTGGTGAGGCGCGCTGCCGAGGAGAGGAGATAGCTGCAGACAAGGTGGGCCGGCGGAACCGTGTGACACACTGACCTGCTCACCCTGCTGTTCTCCCGGGTGATTGCTGGACCTCCAGCAGCTGGTCACTTTCGCACCCGTCATGAATGGGGCCGGGCAGGCTCGCGCCACTGTCAGGCGCAGCCTGGGCCCATCAGGAGGAACAATTGGAGTGTGACTGGGGCATGGGATACTGCTGAGCACTGGTGACCAGATTTGTGCTCCACAAGCTGCCCTCCCTGCACAACCGATGCCACTGAGTAACTCCAATGCCATACCTGGTGTCGCTGCTGGAAATGCAATGAACTAAGAAGCGTCGTACTGACGCCATCACTGTGGGTAAGACTGTTGCAAAGGTGGGCCTTGGTGGGTGGAGAGTGCGTGCCTGCCGCCCCGCCTGCTATATGAATATGCCGCATACAGACTTTGGCCCCCCAGGGAGAACTGGGGCCCTCTGGCACTCACACACCTGCAGCTCTCAGCCTGGACTGAAGCCTGCATGCTGGGAGCAGTGCTGTAGGTATCCCACGGCAAGGGAGGGTACGCTGTCCTCTCCCGCTGACTTCCCCACACTGCTTCAACCTTGGTTCTCTGCAGTGGTGGGGACCCGGGGACATGTGCTTGGCTTACACATGGCACATTAGCTGGATTGGGCCCTGGAGGAGTGGCCCTGCTCAGTAACCAGCACGACCACGAAGGGCCCTGCTGTGGATCTCACCTAAGCTGTTGTGGGGGTTGGGGTTCTGCCTCATTGATCGGCTATCTGTCAACTGTTCTGGGACCCCATGTACCTCCTTATATGGCGCTAAGGACATCCCTACCTTTTTCTGCTCCTTTCCTCATTGATGTAAATCAGACACTCAGGTGCTTCACAACACTGGGCTGCTTATGCTGCAGTGCTCTCTTAGGAACCACTAGTGCAAGCAAGCAGGCCCTATACCTCGAGTCAAACAGCAAATATAACACTCCTCTGATGACGCAATGCCTCCAAGAACCTTCTGTTTGTACCTGCTAGTACGAATTACGTCGCCTCGCAACCACCTGTATTAGGTACCGCCCCTAGGTCCTCACTGTGGCTTGCTTCTACTGATCTGAGGCAGTACATTCCCTAATACTCTGTAATGAGCACAGGAACTGCTTGTGCTGGCGCAAATGGGGGTTCAACTGGCGCTGTCAACTGGGCCCCTGTGATTTAGTGACCTGCGCTACTACAAGAGATGCACTCTTTGTGCCTGGTGCTATGGGTCACTTGAGATCTGGAACTGATGGCACATCCTCAAATGCACCCAACCTGAGAGACTGACCAGGCGTGTCGGAAACTTCTGCGTCCATGGGGAGCAAACTGGACGCAGTCCTTGAGGAAGTGGGTAACTTGGAGCCTCCCTAGATCAGATGAGAACATCTCTTTAAAAGTAGATCGACAGTGTGGTGGCTGACCTCACCTTACTGCATGCAGACCACCACAAGCTAGCCTATAAAACAAGCTCCATGAAACACACCCTAAATGAACTCGCTCCTAGAACCCATGAGATGGAGACTTGCATGCAGGCGTTGGCTGACCGCCTGCACATTCTGTAACACAGAGTGGATGATGTCAAAACATGTGGAACAATATCCACTTGGTAGGATTGCCAGAGGGAGTAGAGGGGAAGGATGATGTCGCATACACAGTACTTTAGATAAGCGGGTTCATCCTACCAGAGGCATTATGACAGCTCTACTCCATAGAGCACGCCCACCGGGGTCCGTCGAGACCTCCCCCATCTGGCTCAAGTCAGAGTCCCCTGTTCGACTGCGGCACTATGGGGACAGAGATTCCACACTGAGAGAAGCAAGGGTGCTCTCGGACATCATGGTGGAAAATGCTCATATAATGCTATTCCCAGACTATACAAATATGGTGCAGAGACAGAGAAACACCTTCCTGGCCGTGAAATGTTGGTTGCGCACACTCAACCTAAAGTACTCTCTCCTTTTCCCTTCACGCCTATGAGTTGTGGCAAAGGGAAAAGCATGATTCTTTGATACCCCTGAAGCCGCATGGGAATGGCTGGAGTCAGCGGACTTTACCCACCGATCCGTGTCCCCGCAGGCCCCGACTGGACGACAGGAGACATCGTCAGACCGCCACCGTGGAGACGGACGGCACAGGAACCGCCCTCCACGACCAGACCATGCCCCTGATCTGGAACAGATAATACAAGACCAACAAATGGCCTTACAAACAGCTGCAGCCATCAGAAAATCGACGCGGGCCTCATACCAAGATGATGAACCCACATATCTGGCAGTGATGATGGTTCTTCAAGTAACGGGCCTTCTGAGACCAACTCCTGTGCACTTCCCAATGTAACACCGCAAACAGCGGAAGGCAAGGGGTCTCCAACCAGTAGCCCGTGAGCTACTGTAGCTCTCCAGCTACCTCTGAGTAGCTCACCTGTGTGCAGTCCAGCTTATTAAATTGGAAAGTTTGTGCTAGGTTAAAGTATGATACTTCAAAAAAAATTGAAATTATACAGCACTAATATTAGTAGCTGTAAATGTGTTTCATTGAACATGAGTAGCTCTCAACACAGAATAGGTTGGAGACCCCTAGATTCTAGATTAAGCTTTGCTACAGTGCTGCATTTAGGAACCCTTACTGACATTTACTGATAATATTTATTGTCTTATAGTCGAGTCTGCATTGCATTACAGCATGCCCGAAGTTGGTAAACGGCATGTACAGCAATCCACCTTTCCCTGCCCCTTCTCTTTTCTGAAGGCATAAAATGTTCTGCTTAACATGTTTTCAATTGCTGTGTCACAAATATTGCTACGCTAAATATCCTACTAACGCCTCTTCACTCGACATACCGGGGGCACGTCCAACTGAGCTCCCCGTGCCCCGCCCCTCCCGCAGGTACTTTCTTCCTCTTCACTAATTGAACCGAACTAGACAGTTCGGTAGTTGAGGCGGATGCATCCATCTGCTCCTGGCATGTTCTTTTTTGTTGTTCGAAGGAGCCCGACCCCGCATCCACACCCATGCACATTGGCCACTTTTAGTAAGGTGTGCTCCTGGCTGTCATGTGATTATCAACAGCATTGCTCTCTCTCATTTCACTGATGGCTCCCAATAATATTCTTACATGGAACGTAAGGGGCATTCATATGCCTACACGTAGTTACTCCATCTACTCCTACCTCAGGCGACATTCCATACATATTGCACTCGTACAGGAGACACATTTAACACTGCAGGATGGCACTAGGCTCCAGAAGCGCTGGCACGGACAGCTGTTTGCCACTAAAATTTCCACCTACGCTAGAGGGGCATTGATATGGATTAGGTTGAGGACCCCCTTTTGTGGCAGACGAGACGGACATTGATGTAGAGGGACGATGCATTTTTGTGTAAGGCCGCCTGGATGGCTGACAGATACTACTATGCTCTGCTTATGCACCAGATTCAGCACAAATCCTTTTCCTCGTCAAACTGTCTGGAACACTCTCCCGCTGGAGAGGACTTCTGTGGCTCATAAGGGGTGACTTTAACAGTGTTATCAAGCCAAGACTTGACTGCTCCTTTCCCCCATTGACTAACGCACCCACCCTCTCAACTGTGCGGGAGCTGCAAGGCTGGCTCCATCACTGGCAGTTAATTGACATTTGGCGTCAGCATAATGCTATGGTTAAGGTGTACTCATTCTTCTCTGCCCCACACCAATTACATGTCCAGCTTGACAGAATACTCTTTACAACTGACTTGCTGCCATCAGTACTACAGACCGACTATTTGGGTCAGACCCATTCCGACCACAACCTGCAATACTTACAATTGTCATGGAACACCATAAACCCGTCCCTGGAGGACCCTCCTTTCTGGGCTTCCCTGGGTACTGCCATTACCGAATATTTTGGCCATAATAATTGCACGGCATCCACACAACTTCTTGGATGGGATACATTTAAATTCACTATACATTGGCACTGCATGGGTACGCAATGAAACATGTGTGGGCACCTTGAAGGTAACCTTACCCGATTTGAACGCACACTTCTCTGCAACAAAACCCTAGCAGTACGCAACCCAGATGAGATATACCGCTTAGCAAATAAGCTCCGAGAACACGCGTCCCTGCTGGAGAGATTGCCTCAATTATGCAGCCCACTCAGCTCGCTCGCATGCGATCGCTGATAGATCGGGAAGATTGCTGGCCTGGCTCATTCACCAAGACCAATCCTGTTCCCCTATCTTGTCATTGTTTTCCACCACCTGCGCTTTACTTTACACCCAGAATGAGATACTCAATGAGCTCACGTGACATTAAACATCCTTATATCAGTCAAGCACCGCAGCTGACCCTGTCGAACTCAAAACATTCTTCTTGGTCTTGCTACCTCGTACCAAGCCCGAGCAACAGGCAGAGCTGAATGATCCTATCACACAGTGAGAAATACAGGAAAGCATTCGAGCACTTGCCACTGGCAGGACCCCAGGGTCCTGAAGGCTTACTTGCCGAGTTTTATAAAGCCTATGCCGCACTGGTGGCTCCCCGGCCGAAACTCCTGTACGAGGAAGCCCTCTCTGCTGCCACCTTATCCGCCTCCAAAGAGAGGCCCTATTTGTGTCTTATCCCAAGCCTCACAAGGACTTCATGGAGCTGGGATCATACAGGCCACTGGCATTGCTTAAAACAGATTAAAAGGTCCTGGCCAAAACCCTCATGACTTGATTAGCACCCCTGTTACCAACACTGGTCCACGCGGACCAAAACGGATTTGTGCTAGCACGTAGCACCTACTTGAACCTCAGGTGTTTCTTCCACGTCATGACATTCACCACAACACTGGCCCCGGGCAGGATGCCTTGTGCTGGACCTCGAAAAGGCCTTTGACTCTCTGGAGTGGTCCTTCCTATTTGAGGTACTGCAGTGATATAACATCAGGTCCCGCTTTTTGCAACTTGTGCATTTATAATGCACACGCCCTCTGATTAGAGTCAAAACTGGCTTCTCTTTCTCTGGACCGATATAGATCAGCAGGGGCACCCGATAGGGCTGTCCACTCTCCCCCCTACTCTTTACACTAGTGATAGAACCACTAGCCGCAGAGGGGAAACCTGGGGCATAAGTTGGGTGATGGTCTGTATGCTGTATACGTTTATGCGGGTGATCTCCTACTATACCTCATGCCCCTTGGCACTGCATCGCTTTGTGGCGCTGTCTGGCCTCCTAGTAAACTAGGCAAAATCCTGCTTATTTCCCTTTACACCTGGCTTGTCGGATCGATGTCTTGCCTTTTCCGGAATATCAATACCCTGGCAGCCCAGAATGTTCCGGTATTTGCTTATTCACATGTATCACTCTCCAAAGGATCCAAATGGCTTTTTGGTAGACATTACGCTGGGTTGCTCTGCTGAAGATGGTGGTCCTCTCTCGATTCTTGTGCTACTTTTCCAATCTACCTCTATACATCCTGACCACATTTTTCTGAGTCTTCGAGACATGGATCAGGGAGTTCATCTGGGATGCCGGGCGCTGCAGAGTCGTGCTGGCGAAATTATACTAGTGTTAGGATGAAGGCGGCCTTGGGTTACCACACTAGAACAATATTATCTCACTTCTCAGCTACAGTGGGTGGCTAAATGGCTATCTGGCCTGCAATTGTCTGACACGGCCACTACGCTACAGCCCTGAACACTGCCCTGTTTCCTTCACTTGTTTCACCCAATAAATCTAGCTGAGGTGCTGGACCCTCTGTTGCTGGGTATCGCATACTGCTGCTACCGAAGGTGCCTCTACCTTACGTGCTCTGTGACTCCCTAAACACCAGCATTAGCCCTACTAGGCACTCTTAGAAATGCCACCTTTACCGCTGCGATGGGACTCTCTGTGATGGTGCCTTCATTCCCTGTGAGACACTAATGGGCGATACCGAACTACCGCCAGGACAGGTCCCTCTTATACAACTCCTTGCTGGCAACGCTGACCCGCCCATGGGTTGACCTGACGACTGAGCCACCAACTAACTTAGTAGTACACTATTTGCAGGTTATGAGACCGGGTAGGCACTTGGTACATTGGCTGACTGCCACACTACAGGCCCATTCAGCACCTTCACCTGCAGCCGTATGTGCCAATTGGAAGGGCGACCTTACCTGTCCCTGCACCGACAAGGAATGAGCTGCAATTCTGGAGAACCCCAAAAATATCCCACGCAATATAAGGTTCCGCCAAATACAGTTTTATATTGTACACAGGGCCTATCTTAATCCCCCAAAAATCAACTATTATTTCCACAGTGCAGACACTGCCTGCCCTTGCTGCGCCCTGGTAAATGCAGACCTACTTCATATGTTGTGGTCTTGCCCCTCTCTTCATACTTATTGGCAAGGTGTCAAAACCCGGCTGACGACTTGCACGGAACGCCCCGCATTACATATGTGGGAGACATGCATGCTGGGCCTGTTCCCAAGGGCCAAGAAAAATAGGACAACTTCCAGGTTTCTCGACCTAGGCTTCCTGACTGCTAAACGGCTCATTACCCAAAGGTGGAAGTCCCCAGAGCCCCCATTACTCGAGGCATGGTTGCAGTCCTTTCTTGTGTGGATGCAGGCAGAGAGTGTGGCGTTACACATGGAGTACACTTTGGGATTGCGCAAATACCCCGTGGCCTCTAGCTGGGATGCAATATTGACAGATCTCCGAGCTCTCATGCAGGGGAATGACGGGAGCAATCCCAACCTATAGGTAAACTGGGGGTGGCGAAATGGACAGCTGTTATACACACAGTAGCACTTCACCATACTGCTCCATCTCCCCTCCTGCTAAGGCCCTAGTAGGCTGTATTTCAAATTCCATATTCACTGACATACTTAGACACTTCATTGGATGATATGGGTTGGGGGCCGAGGGGTGGTGCTAGGATTTGCATTCACGGAGTGTAATTGTTATTACTGTTTTCTTCTCATATAATGGAATTTTTTCTCCTCTACTGCAAAGATCGTGGTAGCTACCCTCATGGGACTCGTGGACCACTCAATACCCTGACTTGGTAAATATTCTGCAGAACTTTATGAAGCAAGTGTAACTCTGTCTTTAAGTGATCAATTATCTGAATTACCCTCAGTACTTGTTGAAAACTGTATTTGTCAATTCTGTGACATCACTTACATGCTCTATATTGGCTGTAAATGGGACTATAATCCCGCTTTTCTTCATTGAAACCTCTGTATGCAGAATGCATAAAAACTTAATAAAAAGATTCAAACATACTGCACAAGGTTCCTCATTTAAAAGCTAAGAACACTGGCTCAAATAGCACACTTAGCAACTACCCTACTGTGTCAGATTTGTTTAAGATGCAAATTAACCCTAAATATGGCCGCCAAGTGCCAAATCCTCGGTCTTATAAAGCTTCAAGTACCCATAATGGCGATCATGAATCAACAGGGTGCACCCCCCTCAAAGACCCCGGCTTCCCACCACAGCACGTGCCTTTATTGCAGGCATCTTTATATATATGCTGTTGCCTACAAAGCGCCACTCATTTCTCAAGCTGGAGCCTACAACTCCTTCTTCCTAACAGAACAACCCATCATGATGATGGGAAAAATAATGACGGCCGTGAACAGCAAGGGTATCTCTGTCAGGATGCTGTCTATTAGCGCTCTTCATAATGTGGCAAGCGAGAACGACTTGAATGTTACAAATTAAGGGACCGGCAACTGTTTCCCACCCTGACGTTTGAAATGAAAGCAGCACTGGCACAGCAAGGCTGCAAGAGTAATTCCTTCTCTACTTCATTTGCCTAATTGTCTGGTTTAGGTGCCATCCCTTTGAGCATTCGATGTGTGGCACAAATTGAAACAAACTGTGCCCGTGTTCATTAAATTCCCCTGGGTGAGTCTGCACTTTAAAAGACCTGCCAATCATGTGTTAAAAACGGGACAGAACAATCCACACAAGCATTTTCTTTCTAACTTGAAATGTGATTTACTGCTAATTCCCAACATTAAAGAAAATGTACTCTCATTTCCATGACACCCATGGTGCTCAAGTCAGACACTTCTGGGCAGATTTGCAAAGTTTTCACACAACATAGCACAGTGACGACAGTTGCTCCATTGCGTTGCTTGAAAGGGAGAGAGCAGAACAGTGTCACAACTACTATGATATGTCACTGTTTTCCTCGCTCCCTCCGCAGGCGCACTTTCTGCTGCCATGTGCCAACGCGCTTACCCTTGCACCATAGTGCAACTGCCAAGTATAGGGTTCATACTAGAGGGGAATCATTCAAGTACAAAAACTATAATTCAATTATTTTCCCACTTTGTATGTGTGCTGTACAGTGCAGGACACATGCAAAATTGGAAAAAGAAGTGGAAACTTTTAAAACTTGCTCCACTATCCGGTTTGACTCAAGGAGGCGTATTTTTTTGGCACAAATCCCTCTTTGCAAATGTTAGTAGACATGGATTTGCATCAAAACCCATGGGTAGTGACATGGGACCACCCACACAACATGCATGGTACGTCCCAATGGAGCAAATAAGCGCAAAGTAGTGCAAAGTAGCAAAGCAGTGCAAAGTAGCCTTTAGGGCAACTTTCCATCACTTTAGGCAATATTCAAAAGTACATCCCAACACAACACTTTGCACCCGGTTTGTGTCATGTTTTTGATGCAAACCCAGAGTGTAGGAAGGTGGATTATTATGTGGTGATGCTGCTTAGGCTTCACTATGCAATACTCTCACAATTCCCCAAAGATGGTCCTTGGATTCACAATAATAAATCCTTAGCTCAGTCCTGGTAGAGCAGCAAAGAGCAGTCAGGCTTTACTAGAGGAACGTGTTAAGCATTTCACAGTACCAACATGGGCGATAAGTAATTGACATGACTTGAAAGAAATCCAATGCCAATTTATAAAAATAAAGCAGATTTTATGTAAATTTCGACATCAAAATGAAGTAACTTGATAAAAGACACTAATGACAATCGGTCACCTGCAGGTCGAGTTGCGTGGAACCCAAGGAAGGAAAAGATGATGTGGGTGCCAGAACCAAGCCATGGCAGTCAGTTTGATTTTACCTCGCTGGAGAGGCCTGGGTGCAGAGTTGTCCTGGCTATCCCTGGTGCGAAAGCGGGGGTTGCGGAAAGCTGGTTTGATTGCTTATATGGTGCCGGTGGGGAACCGGATGCAAAAGTTCGACAACTAAGCCACTGCTGATGTCGAATGAAGGTTTTGCAGAGTTCCCTCGGGGTGCAGCGCCGAATAAAGGGTGTCGTTGCTGGACTGGTGACTAATAAACCTTGGCAGCTGTAAGCTCAGCAGAAAGTTATTTCGACTTCCAGAGGTCCAGGGGAACACGGTAGCTATCTGAAACTTGGTGGAGGTCAGAAATAGGTTTCCCACAATGCACTGGACCATCTACTTTTGGGCGATCCCTCAGAGGGCCCAATGACCAGCGATTCTTTGGTTCTGGTATGTTGTATTTACCTGTGGTGGGCAGGGGACTAGTGCACTAGTCAAGGGGAGTCTGTGGTTACCTTTGACTCTCAAATAGGTCTCTCTCTCTGGGGGAACCAACCTTTGGTCCAGGACGAGTCGCAGTCATGCAGTTCCAGGAAGGTTGCCACAGGTGCAGAGTATCACACCTTTGCTTTGTGCAGGTCCTGTTGTCGCTGACACAGGTCTCCTCTTTGTCCTTTGTTGCAATTTTGATCACAACTGAGGTTCTGGTTCAGGGATAGTCCTTAAATCCTAGATTTAGGGACATTAGGGGCGTGGATGCAAGTGGCCAATGGGCTACTAGCCCTAGCGGCTAATCCGCCCCTGAGGTGACCACATCCGGGGTTGTGTGTCACTGTTTCTACACATTATCCGCTGTGCTACCACTTTTAAAAATGGCAGAAGAGACTTCCTTAACTGTACAGACAACATAGCTCACCCTAGAGGTGTGGCTAGACTTCTGAGGGTGCACACCTCCTAAATACCTAATTTTCCAGCCTGCCCAGGTGCAAATGTGCCTGGGGCAGGGGAAAAGCTGCTTCCTCCTTTGGGAGGCAACCTGGTTTATTATCACAGGCGGAGCAGTATTGAAGCTCACTGCCTTAATGTGCCAGTTCACTAGCCATCCTGTCAGGGAGGGAGGTGTGACGTCCTTCCCGTCCAGGCCATTGTTTCTGCCTCCTTGGAGAGTTAACACCACCACGTAGGGGGTCATTTTCCTGCCTTGGTGGCAGCAGCTGGCAGCCAGAGAACAAGAAAAGCTAGGGCAGTCAGGTGGGCAACCTCTAAGGTTGCCACCTGGGTGCATGCCACATTGTCCTCGACATGAGATTTGTGTCAGGGGTGATAAAGCACGTTGTTTGATACTGAACATCACATATTTCGGCAGTACCATAATGGAGCTGTCAACCTTGGGGTTGCCTGGGTGCCAGCCCATTTTATCCTATTGACCACCTATCACTTATAGTAGCCTTTAATGGTGAAGGCCACTATAATACATATAAGCTTGCACTTACATGTCCACGCCTTTAATATGGTGCACCCTGACTCCTGGGATTAGGAAGCCTTCCTTAGGGGTGACAGCATATTTTAAAAATAGTGTATTGACTTTGCCACTCATGGTGACGGCAAAGTCGAGTTCAAGCAGTTTGCACTGCTTCTGCAGTCTTCAATGGCAGGCCTGCTGTCATTAGTTTACTTGGGTCATGCAGGGTGGTGTCGTGTAGTTCCTATAAACCCTATATAGGATCTGCGTGTTTAGACAACATACACTGCAGGATTGGTGTCCAGACTGTTTCTAGACACCCCCACCGGGTATGTTAGCCTGTATACCAGCTAGCTCACAGTGCCACTAGAAACCCCTCTTACCAAGGAGAGAATAGTTCTTGGCAACTATCGTACATGCAACCCTGATCCCTCAGGACTGTGGAAACAGTGCAATACTTTTCGTTCAGTCACTCATGCTCACTTTGTCTCAGAGAGATACACAGAATAAACGGTATGGACATTTTCCAATAAGTATTTATTGAACAGTCGTTATTCTAGTGTAAAGTAGGTGTGCTGAAACAACCACTAGATAGAAACAGATATAAATGATTAGAAGCACTAAAAAGGTAAAAGGATGGTAGATTTCTACCATCTTGCCGACACCATAAATACAGGCAAGTATATAAAATACATGACAATAAAAATGCGTACCCCTATGATGCCACCCTAACTTGATGTACCTAAGTGTACCTAGCATGTGTGTAGGTGTTAAGCCAAGAATCCCTCTAGGATAAAGTCAACCCTATTACCTGAAGTGAGAGACTGTGGGACCCCGTCTGGGTCTCGAGTTGGACACCCCGCAAGAGATGTTAGACCACTGCGAGCTGGTGTATCTGCATGCAGGAGCCTCGGCGTCTCACGTCAGTGTGTCGGCATGGAAGTCCTAGTTCTCCTCTGACTATCTCTGCAAGATGTAATGTTTATATACCCAAAGGTATCCCCAGGGTTCTACCTTCCTGTGCCATTGTCGGACTTAGGATGACGTCGGGAATGAACCTTGTACATAGTTATTATGCAGGAGATGGTAGTCCTGCTGAGTTTCCAAGAATCCAAGAATCCTCATGCATAATGTATGAGGCTATTGTTCAGGAAAAAAACCCACATTCTGTAAGCAGTACCGTAACTAGATAAAGGGTCAGTCCTAAATGCCCGTTATCTATGTAATGTAGGGACGAATATAGGTAAAAGGTTGGGGTGTTACCCAGGCCAATATCGATGTACCTATATGGAATATAACACCCACTCCTCATCCGACTGGATGCCATAATCAAATTCTAATGTACTACTAGGCTGTCTAGGCACTAGTACGCATGCAACTACCGTAAAAACATAGTTTTGCTATAAAATGTTAAAATGCTAAAAAATTGTCACTCAAGCAATAGCTCTAATGTGTCCATATATATAGTCCGAACAACTACAAGCATCGGAAAGCCATGCAGGTCATAAAAAGTGTCAATGTGTTTTGGAGTACCAATTTTGAGTTTGTTTTTAAAAAGGGCCGAATTTTTCCCAGCACACGACGAGCCAAATGTTTATGTGTCCTGGCTGGTAGACGCAACATTGCTGTTTCCTACCTTCGCAGGCGACGATCCCTGTAACACCTCGCAGATTACGCCAATCGAGCACAGATGATCTTCCGTGCTGCCTGCAGCCGATGCTGGGGCAGCTTGTGCACCATTCAAGGCCTGAGTGTTGGTGGAGGAGCCGGTATCCATTCCAACAGGAGCAAAGATTTCCTGTGGTGGCTCTAGGAATGCCGCCATCAACATGGGAATACACTGGGGACACTGCAGAACATGGGCCGTTATCGGGTCCAGTAAAGCATCAACGTCCGGTTGGGCAACTGATGGAAGTGTCAGACAGAGATCCAACACGCATTCTTCTCCGCAGAACAGGCATCGGAGGACAGGTAGGACACAGTCCATCCAAACTGGTCTAAATGACAGGAACCAAGGGCGCTCAGTTACCGTAGGCGAGGTGTGCCCAGATGTTGTACCATGCGATCACGGTATTTACGCTCCAGGAGTGCTTTTTCCATCTCCTTGGTGACTGGGACGTCCATTGCGTAGCAGAAAAATTACAATTAGGATGCCTGCTATTAGGAACAGGATCAGCGGAAGTCCTCCAAAGATGCTTCGGAATACGGAGTGTATAAAGTTTAGTATAACTCCAAGGACCGTCTGAAAGGTGCATAATAGTCCTCAACCTATGGTCTTAAAAAGGTGGACTATACCAGTCGTATCAGACATGTTAAAGATACCATTTACCATTTCTGTGAAATGGAAGGGGCAGTTTGTACATATGAGTGCCTGTATCTCGGCCTAGGACCTTGCTATTTGGAGATCAAAAGTCTCCCGGGCGGAGGTTAAGGGCACGGTTTTCTGTAGAAGCATGGCTTTCATTCTTCTCAGAGTATCAAACCGTATAAAGGAAACATTCAACGAAGGCCATAGCGGCGCCTCCCTGACTGTGTGTGTCGGTGGAAACAATACTTGCATACAGCAAGTAACCCTGGAGCTCACGTGACTAGATATGCGATGCCCGGTAGCACCCCACAACAACCTTGATCACTCAGCATCAAGTAACTCCCATTTGAAAGTAGCCTGAATACTGGGGTAATCACGGCTGCCGGGGTACCCCTCAAGTGACAGGATAGGTTTGCTACTGAACCATTGCAGGCCCCGTGCAGCATAATATCCTGGGATATGAGAGATCCACTTAAAGCGTTCTCGCAGTTTATACTGCTTGATGAATTCCCTACCCATTCCTTCATATATGCCTGCCTGTTGTTGTTCAAGGCAATACTGAAACTGGAACGTTGTGACCGGTGATGTAACATAGTGATGGATTAACCACTCTGTGGATGATGATTCTGCCACAGTAAAAGGTAATCAGTCCAGCTGTTCAATACGCAGCATTGTATATTTTGCTCCCCTCTGTGCCATTTTCATCTGTTTTTTCGTTAGATTGATTGCAGAAAACAAGGACGTACTGTTGATAAAACACCAAGGCACATAACCTGCGTGCAATGATTGCAGCGTCCAGCTCAATAACATAATAGAACGTAATTGCGATTGCCCGTGCTGTAGTATGGACAAATCTTGTTCTAGTACATCAATAGCAGAAGAAACAATGTTGCCCAGTGAATAAAGCCTGGATGTTAACGTAGTCATACCATTGTCAACTACGGCTAGCGGCTTTTCTAAGTTAATCCTATCTATGTCTCGTAGTCTCTCCGCTGCTTCTTGTTGGGAGATTTTCCAAATTTCATTATAGACATCATGTAAGAAACGTTTCTGACGTGGCTTTCTGGGACCTAATAAAAAATCACGTAGGTCCACATCCTCTGTAAGTAAGGATAAGTGCTGTTTCACCTGTGGTAGTGTTGAGGTCTTCAGCCAATTGAGGCATAACTTCCCAACACTGTATGATGTCACCACCCCCAGATGTTTTCTTTGTACATAGCGTGGGTCTGGCCTATGGATTCTGAACCTTTCGGTGGTACCCCTGAATCTTTCTTGACATCTGTTTGTGTCTGTGGGCCAAACCAACCATCCCTTCCAATTGGTGTCTGATCTATTGTATTGTAAAATGTCATCTATTGTAGCGCCTTCTTGTGATGTAAAATTTTCCTCGGTATGTGATGGTGTTGGAATCCGAGGTGTGTTTAAATCCTTGTTCTTGGCTATTCCAAGACAGGAAGTCTATTGCACAGTATCATTCAGAAATATCATCTGATGAGGAATGAGGCATGCTCTAAATAGTGCTTCTGTTCCCTGGACTTGCCAATCTCTAGAACCCCAGACTGATTTTAAGTTTTTAGTGTCTTTCAATAAGTCGAAATCCTGTTCAGACAGTTGGGAAATAAAGGAAGCAGAGTAAATCTGTTTGGTGTTAATCAGCATATTTTTCTGTGCAGTTGTAGGTGCAACATTATAGTAATATGAGGTAAGGTCTGAAATGTTAAACCCTGAAAAATATGAAAATTTCTGTGCAAAAGTTTTCGAACTGCTTTTTGGTTGTGTAGGGCAATGTTCCGATTGGTGATATTTGAAAACATTCCTGGGGTACTGAATTTGTGTAGAAAATTATGACAATCATGTTGATAACAATTCATGGTGTTAAAGTCTGATGTGTCTTCTAACATTTCATTGCTAGAAAATGTGGCAGATTGTTCTAAATCAGACAACATATTGTTTAGAGTTTCAAAATCCTAATCATCGGAAAATGTACTGGAGGTAATGATATCATTTAAAGATATTTTAAATAAATGTGGTATTTTCAAAAGTTAGGTCGGGCCAAATATATCATAGTTAACCTTGTCCCATACTATACCATCAGGTATAGGAACTGCTGTAATGTTCACTGATGACAACTCTCTTTGTTCACGATGTGATGAAACATGAGGTTTCAGGATCAAGTTTACTTTTGATGCCGCAGAACTTTGGCGCAGATAAGTTCCATTAATAAGTAAGAGGAAACAGTTACTAAGTTTATCCAGAAAAGAAAAAACATTATACCAGTGATTATCCAAAGTTCTAGTCAAGGTGACACCAGGTATGTCTTTTTGAGAAAAACGAAGATGTCTTTGAGTTGTTGTTGATGAGATATTGGGGCTGGCGTTATTTCAGGTTCACTTGGATCCAATGAAAAGGTATCAAAGTCAATGAAATAGCCAGATGCAGTTCAATCTATTTTAGGTAGCTCAGCAGGTTTTGTTGAACTTGTAGATGGCTCTTGTTGAGGCATATTTATGTAGACATCAGTGTTAGGTCGAATTGAAATTTGCCTTTCATTTTGATTTTGAATTTCTGTTTCAAGAGGAACGAGTTCCATGGCATTGTTGCATAGTCCATCATTCTGTATAGGAGACTCTTCAAACGTTATGAGCCTTTCCGTCTGAACTTCCTGTATGGTAGCAAGAGAAGGGCGTCGGCTACCCAGGAGCCCACTAGGCCTACTATTCAGCATCGACCACATAGTGTGGTTTGAGCAGATCAATGGAGACGAATCTCTTCTCCTTTTTTCCGGCAAGAGGTGGCAGAAGTACAGTTCTTGTTCCTTCAACAGCCAGGACAGGTACAGGCTTTCTGTATGATGGCCCAAATTCTTTCTTGTCCACTGTCTTTTCCCTGACCAGATCCCCGACTTTAGGAATCCAGACAGGTCTTGCCGTGACTGACTTGACTTCCCCAGTGGTGGTCCGCTTTACCTGCACATTACTCTGTAGTGCCCTGGATTCATTCAGATCCTGTAAAACAGCCAAACGTTTATTGATGTCAAAAGGTTTTTCATCCGCCACTTTGCCTTCACAATCGAGATCAGGTACCCACATTCTTGGCCCAAATAGGACCTCATAAGGAGTGACACCTCCTAGAGAACTTCTTGGCATGTAATTCAAAGCCCACTGTACCCCATAAAGGTGACTGACCCAACTACCACCCGAACCTAATACCCTAGCTGTTAAAGATTGCTTTAAGTCCCGGTTTTTCCTCTCCACAACCGAATTTCCAGGATGGTACGGAGAGGAGTACCGCAATGCTACACCCAAACCTCCCATGGCTTCCTTGTAAGCTACGGTGGAACCTTTAATCTGCTGGCAGATGTCGCACTTTAAGACATAATCTTTGGTCTGCTTTGTTAACCCTGGCCACCAGTAGCGTTGTTTCAGTAAAGAAACCGTTGCAGTAACTCCTGCGTGTGCCAAACCCAGACCCTCATGTGCAGCTAGTATTAACCCTAATCTGCGATCCATGTTTGGTATTACTCTATCCCCCACTCCTGGAATCTGAGCAAATGGAACGTTATTTGCATCTAATTTGTAGGAGTACCTGAGTGGAAAACCTTTCGGCAATTGCTCATTGTCTTTGCGTGAAGCAATGACAGCTACGATTATCTGTCCGTCTATTCTCGTTTTTGAACGAGTGCTTGCAACTACAGATGCAGTTTGTACTGCCCCCTTTGTGGCTTCATCAGCTAATGAATTCCCTTCAACATGAATGCCATCATGTTGATGACTTAGCGTGTGTATCACATGAGCTCTTGGTAGTTCGTTTTTCAACTCAGCTTCCTGTTCGCATAGCATTTTATGCTTAATTGTGCCACCTTTCGAGTCCTTAAACCCATTTTGTCCCCAATAGTGAAGATATTCATTGTATGACTGGACACAATAAAAAGAATTGTACACAGTTAGTGCGGGGAATTCTAGATCCGTATTTATCAGTGCCTGTAATAGAGCTTTTAATTCTGCCAGCTGCCCGTGCAGTCTCCTAGAGACTGTTTTTGTACAGCTTGGATGGAACTTGCCGTCCTGCATACAACCTTTTACAACCGAACATGCAGCGCTGTATTGTTGTTTACTTCCAATGGCCGGCTAAGCAGATCTGTCAGTGTAAATTATGTATTCATACTGATCTAGAGGCATTATTTGGGAGAGGATATTCTTGTTCATATTGCAGAAATGCTTGCGTTTTTAGACTTGGGTCATATCTGTATTCTACATCTGATGCAGTGAGAGAATTAGTCCATTGTATCCATCTTGGATGTAAGGCTATAGCATTTGGAACGCTTGCCTTTGTAGCAGCCTCTAAGGCATGTACCGGAGTTACGACAATTATTCGTTTCCCCTGAGCCAGTGCTCTTTCTCTCACTACAGCAGTCTGTACGGCTGTCAGAATTTTTTCTGTAGATGCAAAACGCATCTCAGCATTTGTGTACAAGTGTGATTTGTATGCTATGGGTACTGTTTCGCCTTCATTGTATGTTAGGTAGGTGTACCCAGATTGACCCGCAACTATACGGATCACTAGATTGTGGACATTTACGTGTGTCTGTAAGTGTTTGGACGCTATCATGTCGTAGGGAACGAAGGATATCTGTGTATTCCTGTGTCCATTGCCTAACTGAATAATCAGGTTTTATAAGGTCGTAGAAAGGTTTAACCCTTTCTGTGTAATCCAAAATGTATGTTCTGCCGAAATTCAGGAATCCCAGTATGGATTGTAAATTTTTCAATGATTTTGGAGGTTGGAGCAGCGCACACTTTTCTAAAAAGTTGGCTGCCAAGCTTTTCCCTTCACTTGATAGTTCGTATCCCAAAAATTGGACATTGAGGTGGGCTATTTTCAATTTTTTAAAGTTGAATTTGTAGCCCTTAGAGGCAAATATTAAAATTATGGTGCTCACCCTGGTCAAGTGTTCCTGTAAATCATCATCCGTCAGGTAAATATCATCTACATAGGACAATGCCTCTTCATCCAGATTCTGAAGTAATTCTGTTACCCTAGCGCTGAACAACCTGGGGCTATTCTTATACCCTTGGGGGAGTCGAAAAATTTGATGCTGGGACCCCAGCGCTGAGAATGCTGTCAAATATCTGCTCTCAGGTGCTATATTTTGGCAGAAGAACCCATTTGAGATATCTAGTGTTGTTTTGTATTTTTTCCGCACAATGTTATTCATCAATGCGGCACTGTGTGCATTCTGTACTGCAAATGTTTTTGTGCATGAGTTCAGATGTATGTAGTCTAAAACTAGAGGATATGTATTGTCAGGTTTTCACTACGGGAAACAAAGGATTATTCATTGAAGAGGTGCAAGTTTCAATCATACTCTGGTATTCAAGTTGATCTAAGATCTCCCTGACCTGTTTTTTCACTTCCTGTTTTATTGGATACTGTCTCTGTGGAGTTGGAGTAGATTTTAGTGGTATCACGTGGTGAGCTGACTCTTCATCCCACCCAACATGGTTGCGATATAGTGCAGGGGCAAGGGCTACTGCCCACTCCTGCACGTATGTGTGTTTTAAGTGTATGGGAACGAGGTCGGAAAAGGCTGGAAAAATTACTGTTTCTCCCTTTGGGCAATCCATAACAATAGCCGGAGGCCAATCTCTTTCAGCTAAAAGAATGTCATAGCCAAAAGTTAAGTTCTTCCAAAAAAGACCTTTAATTTTTCTGGGCTTGTCCCCCTCCATTTGGAGTGTTATTTCATGTAACCTATGTGGGAAGCTCACCCTTGTATCAGGTGTTTCCACCGTGATATGTTCATTCAGCTCCGCTGTCACCAGAAATTCCATCAGGTTCTGGCGAGCTATTGTTACTTCTGCTGCACTGTCTAGCATCGTCACAGCTCATTCCCCGTTCAGTAGTTGAGTCCGCAGAATTCTGGGCATGTCTGATCTTAAGACCTGCTACTTTCTTCTTTTTGAATTGAGGTTTTGGTTTTGGCTTTTCTTCTTTTTTGAATGCGTAGTCTGAAGTGTGTTGCGTGTCTCTGGACTTTGTACGCTCTTCTTGTCTGTGTTCTGACCGTCCTTCCCTTTCGGAGTTTTTTGATGAACCCTGAATTGCACGAGAGGAATGTGTATCAGTGTCCTGATACCTGTCAGGTTTCTTAATGTTATCTCTGTTCCTAAGGTTTACACCTCCTTTCGGAGGGCTCCTGATGAGGAGACCTACCTCTGGATTGAGATCTATTCTTTTGTTGTTTGTTATTATCCCATTACTTCTTTGAAGAAGCAGGTGTTTGCTTGGTGTGTTCTTTTTCTGGACCTCCCATGAATTGAGGTTTTACTGGTCTAGCTCCCAAACTATCTCTACCTAATTCAGCATAGGCAGTGCTTAATTTGTAAAATATTAAGTGCAGGTGCTCAAATATTTTTAGGAGGCCACACCCACTTCCCCTGTCTCCACCCACATCCTCCACTAGCTCCATTCACTTACTCTATTGGCTCCATCCATATCCTCAACTGGCACTGCTGAAAGCTAGATGTAATGACAGTGCATGTAAAACTGTTAGTGCCACAAAACACATACAACAGCCATGGCACGTCTCAGGCCTCACTGCCATGGAGATTCTACAAGAGGTTAAAATTCAGTATTGGTCCTAAGGTAAAGCTCGCATTCGGGGAAATGTACAAGCATGGCAGGAAGATGGTTCTAACTATATGTTAGCTGAAGGTTGGAAAATATTTTTCCATAGAAGTAAATGATAAAAACAACTTTTTCTTAAGAAATGAGATTGGGAGACTTCCATTGAGAGCCTGAGCATGAGTGGAGGTTTAGTTTAAAGGTTTAAGTATCCAAAAGTGTTATTGGGGCTTACAAGTGCCTGAAGTGCAAGCGAGGCAGAAAGGCCTGAAATGTGAATGAAACATCTGCCTCGTGCCAACCAATCACTCCAATATTTTATTTCATAGGCTTAGATTAAAAACCTCTTCAATTCTATTCTGTCTTTGGGACGCTTCTGTCTATAAAACAATACCAGTGTACATGTTGAAATAAGCATGACATGTGACGAAAAAGCTCATATTACCTTCACTCCCTGAAATAAACAACCACTGGCACGACCATCAGAGCAATGATGCAAATGTTATATTTAATGCATGCTTTCGTCTGAGTAATGATGTTATGCTGACCCCAGCGTGGTGAATTATACACATGGAGGTGTCACCAAACATGTACATGCATACATTATGGCACAGTGGCAACCATTTGTTTCCAAAATGACAGATGCTGCTCACGGAGGAGTAAATAAAAAAAAACATACAGTGTGTGTGTAGGTGCCGTTTTTTAAATGGGGAGCGTGGCAGCAAATTGCAGCTGCTGGTCCCTTCAGGCAAAAATAAAACTGAAAATATGCTTCACGGTACGGGCCATAGTGGAGCGGGCTTGGAGCAAGTAAATAC